>CAUYQV010025032.1:0-20728 GCA_963574575.1 Galagoides demidoff | reverse complement strand
CATTTCTGACAAGCTCTCAGGTGAGGCTGATGGCTGGGCACCCATGGACCACACTTTGAGAGCCAAGATGAGAGTAGTTGTGAGTTCAGCAAATACTTCCTGAGTTTCTACTCTGTGCCCCATACTGTACTAGGCAGTGCAGACAAAACAATGAAAAGATAATGACTAAATTTATATTCTAGCAGATGTTAAGCAAATAGTTGCATAAATAATTACTCATAAATAACCATGATAAGAAAAATTACTAGATACTATTCCAGCCAATAACAGGGGACTTTACGGCTATCAAAGAACATATCCCTGAGAAAACAACATTTTAACTGAGTTTCAAAGGAAAAATATACACTTTTCTTTCATTCACAATCTCCATGCAAATAAATAACATTTCTGCCTTGAAAACAGCCTTCAGGAAATATGCTGAGCTTTAACCAGTGCACACCCAGTCACTTGACGCTTGCTTTGCTGGGATTGATAATGAAAAACAGTCCTCCCAGGGAAGCCCTTTTACTTCCAGCTGATGTGTTATTAGCAAAAGGGAGTGAAGAAGTGGCTGGGAGATTAGCCCAGAAGGCCGTGGGTGGGGCCTGGGGCTGCGTGGTGAGCCCCGCTGCAGGTCTGTGTCCCAGTCCAGCAAGAATCGTGCAGTTCACTCACATTTGTGTCTGTCCAGGGCCAGAGGCCGGACTTCCAGTCCATGGCCCTGAAAGTGGTCTAGCCTGAGCTTCCCATTTCACAGAGGAGGAAGGCGAAGCTCAGAGGGGCTCCCTGGGTTCGCCCCAACTCCTGGTGGTGGTAATGGAACTCTAGCTCTACTGGTCATGGAGCTCAGAAGAGGGTACGTGAGAAGCCACGCCAGGGCTCAGGGGGAGGCTGCAAGGGCCTCAGAGGCCAGGGAGGGGCTGGGATCCAGAGGGACGGAGGCAGCAAGAAGGTAGAGCCAGAGAAGGTGGGAACAGTGAGAGGGTGGCCTTACAGAAATGGCACTAGTGAGGGGGTGGCAATGAGAGGGTGGAGCCAGAGAAAAGGTGGGGCCAGTGGGAGAGCAGGGCCCGAGAGACAGGGGGGCCAGTGAGGGGCAGGACCAGTGAGAGAACAGGCCAGCGAGGGGGCCAATGAGAGGGAGGGGCCAGAGAATCTACGGGCCCAGTAAGGGGGACCCCACCAAAGGGAAAACGGAACCAGTGGGGGGGGGGAGGGGAAGGAAGCACTTTATTTTAAAATGTATGAATTTTAAACAGGAGTGAGAGATTTGAAGCATATTACCAAAGGTCTCTAGTGTTACCTGGAAGGCACATCTTTTCCAATTGCTGAAGATCTTGGAACTTCTTGAATGAGATGACTCGTCATAGAATGTCGTAGATAGCCAGGTACCAGGTGACCATAGCAGTCTGCCCTGTACCAACCAGCAGGCTTGAGTCCCATGGCTTAGCACAAGTCACCTTTCTGGTGCCATTTCTTCACCTACATACAGTGCGGGTTTGAGTAAATGAGTTGAGATAGTTTCCAATCATAAAAGCTTCTGATTCTGAGGTAAGGTAAAACTATTTATTTTTAATTATTATACTTTTTTTTCTTTTTAAACTCTTTGCTCCTCAACAGAGGAATCAGGCCAGACAGCTGCACAGGAAAAATAGATGTTTAAAAATACATTTTGTGGATAAGGTGTATTTTCTTTTCCTTTTCCTGATTCCTTTTGACCTGTGGTTTTTTTGGTTTGACCCTTGCTGTGCAAACAGAGCTGGATACACATTTATTTCTTTAGGCTTCCTAAACACCTCAAATACACCAAGGCCGGGAACACCTGCTGAGAACTTGGGGTGGGAGTAGGAGGCTGCAACCTTTCATATCCTGGAGGAAATAGGCCAAGGATTCTGCTCTTGAGCCTTTAGTGACATGACCTCAGCTAAACATATGAAGTGCTTTTTCAAAAATCACATAGGCCTAACAAAAAGTGACTAGGGGTCTTCAAAAGTTCAGGAAATGTCCAGGTTAGAGTTCAAATATACACATTTGCTCAGGGCCAACACATGGTCCATATCGTTTCTATTAAGGAGGTAGTTTAAGCTCACTTGGCAAACTGGGTTAATCCCTAACTGGGTTAAGCAACTCAGATAAAATCCCCATATCCTGACTTGTGGTTAACTTAGCGGTGCTGTTCTCAGGGCTGTGTTTGGTTTTAAAATAGTACCTGTAAACCTTTGACTACTTTTATCTCAGGTTTGAACCATCTTTGTTTCTTGTTGAGGCCTTTGTGAAATAAGGAGCAGATATCACACCGTTTTACCCATCTGAGGGATCGTGAATGAGTCACTAGGAGCTTCTGTAAGTGGTATACTGAGTGAGCTGAGTTCAGCTGGGTGTGGGCCAAACCCCCAGGGCCTAGGAGATGCACTCTGTGCCGGCTGTTCTACATGCCATCCCCACCTGGAGAAGGGAAGCCAGGGCAGGGATGAAGTGACAGTGAGTTGCAATGCAGTCCTAATGGGGCCTCAGTTGGCACTATAGACTTTTGAAGGTGGAGCGACCCTTCAGAGTTGTCTACAGTTGTGGCAAACAGGTGGCCTCAGCAAAATGGTGTCTGGCCGCTGACAGCTGAGGGCTCTCTATAGGTAGCTGTCCCAGCAGCAGGGGACTGAACCCCTCATCCTGTGTCAGGGCATCCAGTGTCTACCACAGGGTACACGGAAGGCAAAGGCTCACTCCTCCTCAGCTGGAGCAGCAGTCACCTGCTGATATCACCTTTCAGCAGATATGCAAGTGTAGCTGGTCCTCAGTGGGGAGCTTTTGGGTTTCCTTGAATGTCCCCTGAGGACTTCTGACTGTAGCCATTTGTAAGGCAGTGCCTCTCAGGCCTGGTGCAGGCCGAGGGTTTTGGTGTACACATCTTCGGGGAGCCTTCCCAGACATTTCTTTCATGTGGCAATTCTTTAAAGATGGCTAGACTGCATCTCCAGAGTCTAAATCTTGTTCCTAAGTTACCTTTGCCTCACTCTTGGTGATCAGTTATGATGGTTTACCCAGCAACATCTTTGTTTTAGCACAGAAAGTCTCACACCCTAGGAAACCTTTCTGTCCTGGGCAGACTGCCATGGTTGGTCACCTTAGAACACTGAGACCCAAAGCAGTCACATTTCTGCACTTCAGCTTCAGTGTCACACCGTTAGGCTTTTCAGGTGGGAATCAAGCCCCTGGGACTTTAGGTAAGCCTTCCAAGGGGCCTGTGAAACACCTTCTCTGGGATTGAATGGTAGCGGGAACGTGTAAACCCTTGCTCTTGAAGTGGGAGAATAGAACGTGACCACTGACCCTCTAGAGCAAGCCTAGATTCCACAAGAATCTTCAGTGTCTTCTAACTTCTTATTTACCCAGGAAGTGGGTAATGCACTAGAGTTTATGAAACCTGTTTCAAAACATGTTAGTCTATCCGCTTAGGGTAGAGGAAGGTGAACTCTCTAGGCATGACATCCCATGGGGAGCAGCATCCAGTGGAAGGTGGTTCCTTGGGGGGCTGCTAAACGTCTTCAGGAGGGAGGCTGGACTGGAAGCTGTGTCTTAGCAAGCATTCACTGAACTATTTTTTGCTTCAAATTCTCCTGTTATGGACCACAGTATGGACAGAATGGTACATGACACAAGCATGTTACTCAGTGCATAGTAGACACTCAGAAATAAGTTGCCTTCAACAGTGAGCCAAATAATTTTGCTGGGTTTTTGTGTGGGGCTGTCGTGGTAGATAAGGCCCCAAAGACACACATGACACATGTTTATATGTATACATACACATATAAATATACACACATGTGAACATATATACATGCATATATGCATGCATGCTTATACTTCTCCATTTACTAAGTTGGAGGTAGATGGTCAGGAGGTATTTTATTGTCCTGGACTATAGGCTCAGAGACTTCTAGAGCATTACATCACTCCGGTCTAGTTGTTTAAGGATATGTGAGGGATGAGAAGTCCTGGGAGACTCAGGGGAGAAGTATCCTGCCATGGCCTCTGAGGCTATAAACAACCACAGCAGGGCCGGAAAAAGCACTCACGTGAAGATGGGATCCAGACTTATTGACAAAAGGGATTTTAGGTCAATGTTTATCCTTCAGGAAACAAGGGGGAAGCAGGAATCATTCCACATTCTGTCAAGGAGGTGAGCAACAATTTCAGAAACTGGAGCAAATTCCTGACATTGAACAAAAGAAAGTGTCTTTGAGGATATGACCGTATGAGGCAGGGGCATCTGGAGTGTGTCCTTTGGTTCTGATTGAGTCCCTGGTAGACAGACCACAGCTGCTCTGTGGTTTGGTTGTTTCTCATTTAGCAGCTCCATTCAAAATCAAATTCTTTGGCTACAAACTCAAATGTGTACCTTTGTTCACACAGGAGCCAGGTAGGAGGGATGGATGGCCTTGGGCCACCTGTTAGCACTAGAAATCACTGTTAGAAAAACAAAGATAGTTATCTTTGTAATTGTATCTATTTATATCCACCTTGTGAGTTCAAGGAATCTAAAGAGGCTTATTACATTTGCATGGATATTTGTCAAAATTTGTAAAGATTAGTTGTCCCTGAGAGAGAATCAGGATTGCTACAAGCCAGGAATGATCTTTGATAAGAACAAATGGAAAAACCAGTCCAGGACCATCAAAGCAGTTCCCAGTAAATATGAATGGGAATGGCGCCCAAGACACTGAAGGCTCACAACCGGAAGCAGGTGAGCACAGCAGAATTTTGAAGGACACTTACAATATGGGAGAGAAGGGTAGACCAAGAAAGAGGAGGATTCCAAATGTAGGTAGAGAGCAAAGGTCTCAAACTCAACAGCCTGAGGGGAAGAGAAGTTTCTGGTCAGACAGGAAGCTGGCTAGGCTGTTCACATTTTTTTTTTTTTTTTGAGATAGAGTCTCATCAGAGCTCACAGCAACCTCAAACTCTTGGGCTTAAGTGAGTCTCTTGCCTTAGCCTCCCAAATAACTGGGACTACAGGAGCCTGCCACAATGCCTAGCTATTTTTTTTGTTGTTGTTGTTGTTGCAGTTGTTGTTGTCTAGCTGACCTGGGCTGGGTTTGAACCTGCGAGACTCTGCGTATGTGGCCAGCACCCTACCCACTGAGTTGTGGGCACCTCCGATGCTCATGGCTTCTGGACGTGGTACCTGAAGACACTGTGAGAGCTTGACAAAAAGGCCACACAAAACAGGTATTGACCATGGAACACTATTCAGCCATAAAAAGATGATAACCCTGTCACCTGTGGTAATGTGGAACTGGTAGACATCATGTTAAGTGGAATCAGCCAGGCACAGAAAGTTAAACGTGGCATGGTCTCACACATGAAAGCTGAAAAGAGAAGGTGATCTCAGAAAATACAGTAGAGCCTCTGTAAGGTGACCACCCAAGGGACTGTAACAAATTAGTCAACATACAGAGGTGTTAACATAAGGAGCTAGGCCCAGTGCACTGACATGTACCTAGGATGCATTTCTGGTCTATGAAAATTAGGTGAACTTAAGGAGGTGGGCAATGTAGAGAGGTGGTTAACTATGGAGGTTCTACTGTATTAATAAACTGTAGAACAAAGAATACTAAAGGCTGGAAATGGTAGAGGAAGGGAGGAATAGGGAAAGACTTGTTAAAGGAAACGAAATTACACCTGCATAGGAGGAATAATTTCTAGCAATACTATGCCACTGTAGGATAATCTATTATATAGTTTTGGATAGCTAGAAGGAGGATATTGAATTTTCCTAACACAAAGAAATGATAGATGTTTGAGACAGATATGCTAATTACCCTGATCTGATCACTATATGTTATATGTATCAAAACACCACTGTTTATCTCATGACTATGTACAGTATTATTGGGCCAGGCATGGTGGCTCAGGTCTGTAACCCTAGCACTTTGGGAGGCCAAGGTGGAAGGATTGCCTGAGTCCAGGATTTAGAAGCTCCAGTGAGCTGTGATCACACCACTGTACTCCAGTCTGGGCAACAGAGTGGGACTTTGTCTCAAAAGTAAATAAATAAAATAAAATAAATAAAAAGGTGTTGGGGGCCTTAAATGGATCTCATGCCACTAGCTTTCCACCTGTAATGTGAAGGGAGGCAGGACTAAGTCTTGTTCATGAGGTAGGAGCTAGACCGGACTACAGCAGAAAATTTATGTGGGGAAAACTAGATAGGATTGAGCCTCAACAACAAAGCACAAGAGGACTGGGGAGAGACTGGCAAAGGTGACAGGTTACAAATATTTCTGTTTCTTTGGTGGTGTTATGCTAAGACTGTATCTTTAAAAAGAATCCTGTTTTCCAATGGGAATATATTCAGTCTAGCAAGGCAGGATAAATGAACATTCTTACCCTTTAGCTGAACTTTGGTGCTCATATCTGTATTTCTATGTACAATGGGGCTCAATTTTTTATTAATTATAGGAGGAATGCACCCCATGGGTGAGTGTGTGTGAATAAATGCTTGTTAGTATCAATAATAATAATCATGAGACAACAAAGGATTCACCTAGAATACCGAGTCATGTAATCTTCCCAATCCCCCCTTCACTTCTATATGAACTTAAGTCAGTTATAGGAGAACAAATACCGTATGATTCTACCTACTCTTTGAGGTATCTAGAGGAGTCAAATTCATAGAGACAGAAAGTAGAATGAATGGTGTTTTTAAGGGCTGGTGTGTAGACAGATAGGAGTAGTTTGATAGGTAGAGTCCGAGCTTCGTGTGATGAAAAGCATCCTGGAGACTGCTTTCCCAATAGTGTGAAGGTACTTAACACCATTGAACGTTACACTTAAGAATGGTTAAGATGGTAAATTTTGTTTAAAAAAATCACTTGGGAAGAGAATATAAAATGAAGGTTCTAAGGCTCAACCCTGAGATCCCCATTTCAGACGTTTTGTCTGAGTGGGAAGGGAGAGCAACTTTCATCTGAATTAGCACTCCCAGGTGCTGTGGAGTCAGGGAGCCTGCAGGACAATTCTGGAGATGCTGCTAGTTTTTGCGGGTATGTTAAGAACTGTCACTAAGTGGGTGCCTCTAAGTAAAAGGAAGGAAATTACATTTCATAAATACCTAGATAGTAAGCATTTAAATTTTACCTAACTAGTTATTACAGGTTATATTACATTATATCATATCATCTTTTTATTTTGAATATTATGGGGGTCCATATGGTTACATAGTTTGTTTTTGTATACTTTAAGTCAAAGTTGTAGGTGTGCCCTTCACCCAGAAAGTGTGCAATGTACCCGTTGGGTGGGAATGTACCTGAAAAACTGTGTAAAGTACCCATGACCATGAAGATAAAAAAGCAGAAGAGCTGGGAGTCAAACCCAGGTGTGACAGAGATGCTGCATGTGTTCACAGCACCACTTCCTGTCCCTGTGCACATGGGGAGACGAGGCTTTCAGCCTCAGATCACCTTACAATTCAGTTCCTGCCATATGACTGGATTCTGACCTGTGCCCTAGAAATTTCCAGGCCTGGATCTTAGAATCACCTGCCTAGTCTTGCCTGTCCTTGCATGACAAATTTGAAGGGCATGAGTCCCAGACAGCAGTACTATAAAACAGATAATGGCTATCACACCTGCCTCAGACTGAAAGATAAGAACTGAATATTCATTGTGTTAAACTGAGATTTCACAATTTATTTGTTACTGCAGCAGAACCTGTGTTATCCTACCTAATCCCACATTCCTTTCTACTTCCTGTCACAGTAAGCTATGCCCCTGAAGTCCAGGACACAAATTTCCTTTTTATCTCCTGCAGCACCAAATAAAAGGCCAAGTTTATAGCAGTATTCCCTACAAAATCTTTTTTGGCTTTGATGTGGTTTACAAAAGTGACAAACATTCCAGGTTGAAGGAGAATTAGATGGAAACTCCCACTATCCGGAGCAGTTGAAGCAATTCCAAGGGAACCATTTAACTAATTTTTACCTTTGATTTTCTACCCCCACCTTACGTCCCTCATTCCTTTTCTCAGCTTAATAATGCTGTTTTTTCTAAATGCTCAGAAAAATCTGGGCTTTCATTTTCACAAACAAAATGCAAAGCAAAACCCGTAAGAAAAGGTTAATGATTATTTATAAACAAATTATTGTTGCCAAATGAGTCCAATGCTCCGGGGTTGAGCTCATGTAGGGAAAATTAGATACATTCCCAAATAAGCAAGCCAGCGAGGAGGCCCTCTGTGGAGGGACCTGCCAAGCCGCAGAGACGCTGATGAGCACATGGCCTCAGGCACGAAAACAGGAAATAGAAGCAGGAGGCTTCCTAGGGCAAATGGAAGAAATGAAGACAAAGACAGCTTCCCCGGGACTCTGCCAGCTTATTTTGCAAAGTGTCATCTGAGCCTTTTTGGTATGTCCGCATGTGGCAGGGATGTCTGTGCCCCGCAATGTAAATTTTCTCCTTTTTCTTCAATAATAAGACCATCAGTGCTTAGCTGGGCACATGGCCATTCTAAATATAGACACTGTTTCCTGGACTCATTTGCAGCTGTTTGTGGCCCCAGGACTAAGCTCTGGCCCATGGAATATGAGAGAAAATGATATCCACAAGTCTCCACAGGTCTCTAAAGGAGTGTGGGGAAGATGGAGGCTCCTCTCCTCCCCTGTATTCATTGGTGTTGTTACACAGATACGCTGCCGCGCTCCATCCTGGACCATGAGAGTGGGACCTGCAGGTTGGCGGTACAGAAAGCTGGAGGCACAGAGCCCTCATGAAAGCTCAGAACCGCTCTGCATCCACACTCTGGCATGAGACAGATGTGACTCTGTTCCCTTACGCCAGGTTCAGGCCACTATGATTGAGGATTTTAAAGTTAGCAATGGGTTGGGTCTAACTAGTACAGTGTGCAGTTTTCTAGCTTGGTTGACCATCTTGTTTATTGTCTAAAATGCACATGCTCGGTCCATAATGGAGACACAGGCAAATATTATACATATGTCAATCTGTGGTGTACATTAAAAAAAAGAAAAAAGGTCACATGCTGGGAACTTTGTATTGGGGGTCCTTCTGTAGAATATGGGAACTTGAAAAGGTATAAACACATGTCAAACTTAGTCTTTCACGGCAGCCTGTAGTTTATTACTCAATTAAAATGTACAAAGAATTAGGGTTTGTGTTAAACTAAAAACCAGGTTGTAATTTTGAAATGTCATAAAGAAAAGCATCTTTGCTCTCATCACTATTTGGTTGCTTTGATTGTTAAGAGATTAATGCTTAGAAGACAAAAGGTGAATAAATGAAGAGTGACTGGAAGTTTCCAAACACAAATTTACATCTACACACACGTGCACACGTGTGCATGCGCGCACACACAGTTTATAAAGCTGTTAGAGTCATGTGCATTCCTGGTTCAATGGTTCCAATTAGGATGGAAGGAAATACAAAATGTTTCAGTTTATGACAGTTTCATTTTACGAATCTATAGTGACAAATGATACCAGCGCGAAAGTATTCTTTGAGCCCAATGTTATGAAATGGCAAACACATGTTTCATGAAAAAATAAATGCATGCATTTCAGCCTGGGTTTTTAAATTTCCTTTATTTACTCCAGAGTAAGATTCACTTAAATACAAAATGTAATCCAATAATCATTCCTTGGATGTCTACCTGTGTGGGCTCCACGCAAGCCACTGGTGACATGCAGATGAACCAGAGGTGGCCTGGGCGTCAGCCACTGCACAGCAGCCAGCGTGTGCTGCAGAGGACTGCTGATGCTCCAGACTCACAGGAGGAACAAAAACGCTCTGGGGGCACAGAAGGAAGGGGTACACCTACCTCGGGGGGAGGGGAGGAGACCTGGAAGGAGGTCTTGCAGGACAAATAGACTTCCTTCAGACACAGTAAGAGGAAGAGAGAACCCAGAGTAAGAACAGCAAGTGCAAAGGGGCGGGGCCTGAGAGCAGGCGCTACATTCTGGAAATAATGGTGGTCAGACCTGGCTGGGTGACTTCAGCAGCCCGCCGTTCCGGCAGCCATGAGGACAAAGGTCTTAAGCCTGCAGCACCCACTGCACTTAATAAGACAGTCATTTGGAGACTACCAAATGTTACCAAACTCTGTTTTCTGTTTGAAACTAGTGAGTAGAGAGAGAATATTACTTCCCAACATGCAAGTGCCCCTCGCTATGTTCAGAATAATGCTTTATCCCATAGTGAGTTTAGGTCCACTTGCACTCTGCCGCTAACCTGCATTCCCATCTCACCTGCCACACGCCCCCCCGCCCTTCATGCCCCAGCTGCATCTGTGGCGCCAGATGTGGTGTCTTTGCTAGAGTGGAACCGTGCTGCCTCAGGTTCAGAATATGCAGCCACTGCTGTCAGGAATACTAATACCCCAATTAGGCAGAAGGCTCAGAAACTTTATGTGGGGTGGGCAAGAGTATATATTTACAGGGTGGTCCAGAGCTTTGCTAACTCTCTTACTATCTGTCATAATCTATCTGTAGAGATAGACTGTGAACCACCTGGACATTCCATACATCACACAAGTCCACTACACTAGTGGGATTATCCTTATGTTAACCGTGTAGCAAGAAGTGCCTCGGACATTGGCGGCCTTGGTATGCTCCATAAACGTGGGAGGTAAACTCTGAAGATTCAGTGTCCTACCCCACCAGTGAAGTGTTTAGGGCTGTGCTAGAGCCTTGCATCAAATTAAATGACAAATTATTTCTGTTCCTTCTCAACACGAAGGAGGCAGTGAGCTTCTTGGTGGACCACTAACTATCCACAAAAATCACTTCCAGGTGCTCATAATCCTGAACATAACAAGTAATACAGTAAGGCTTTAAAAAATAACACAAACCATAAGATCTGAAAAAATACATAATAACTACAAAATTCATCAAAATTAAAAATTTCTGTTCTCCAAAATATGTATAAAAAATGAAAACAGAAATCACAGATTAAGAGAAAAGATTCTCTCTATACCATCCAGAATATTCTCTATCTAGAATACATAAAGAAGTCTTAGTGAATGGATGTTGCCAAGACGATATATAAATGGCTGATCAGCAGAGGAAAAGATGCTCACCACCACCAGTCATCAGAGAAATGCACATTAAAACCACTGCACCTCCTTAGACTTGCTGGTGGGAATGTAAGATGGGACAGCCACACTGGGGAACAGGTTGGTGATTTCTTATAAACATGCACTGATCAGAAGATTCAGCAAATCCCAGGTGTCTATTTAAGAAAAACAAAAACCTGCATCCACTCAGAGACTTGTACACAAACATTCACAGCAGCTTTGCTTATAATGTTCAAAAGCTGGACATGACCCAAAAGTCCATCAGCAGGTGAGCGGATAGACAAATCGTGGTGTCTCTATGCAACAGACTGCTACTCACCAGAAAAAGAACTCTCCATGCACACGGCCACGTGAATGAATCTTAAACATGTGATAGTGAGAGTCTGAGACACATATGTGTACAATTCCATTTATATGCAACTCTAGAAAAGATAGATTTAATCCATTGTGACAGAAAACAGCTTAATGACTGTGTGGGGTGGAAAAAATTATCTAGAATGGGAAATAGAAATATTTTGGGATTGAACAAAATGTTCTACACTACTATGGTTATTCATGGCTGTATTAGTAAAAATCATCAAAATGTACATTTCAGATGGTTATATTTCATTGTAAGTGAACCCAAATCAATGAAAACCTTTATTTAAAAAAAATGGTAGCAGGCATGGTGGCTCACGCCTATAGTCCTAGAACTCTGAGAGTCAGAGATGAGCAGATTGCCTGAGTTCAGGAGTTCAGGGTGAACAAGAGTGGGACTCCATCTCTACTAAAAGTAGAAAAATTAGCTGGGCATTGTGGTGCAGGCCTATAATCCCAGCTACTCGGGAAGCTGAGGTGAGAAGATCACTTGAGTCGAAGAGTTTGAGGTTGCTGTGAGCTACAGTGAGGCCATGGCATTCTACCCAGGGCAACTGAGTGAGGAGATGGTCTTGGAAAAAAAGAATAATAGCAGCTGTTCATTTCCTCATAGCTTCTATATCACCAGTTATTAATTCATTTTTAATTTTTTTGCCATTCTAGTGGGTAAAAAGTATAATTTCAGCTTATAAGATAAACTTCTACTGATTATATGTTAGATCAGGCATCTCAAACTATGGCCCATGGGCCACATGTGGCCCACCTAGGACATTTATCTGGCCTGCTGGGTGTTTTTGCTGCTGCTGCCTGTCCTGCTTAGCAGTCGACTCATCCCGGGACCCGCAGTCCAGCCCTCCAATGGTCTGAGGGATAGTGAACTGGCCCCCTGTTTAAAAAGTTTGAGGACTCCCATGGTAGATATTTATGAAAGCAGAGCAAAACACAGAGTTATATCCCCTAAATCATTGCTGATGATGCTGTAGCTAATGAGAAGGTTGTTAGAATAATAGAATTCTGATGTGAAGCCATCTGGTCCCAGGCTTTTCTTTTTAGGGAGATATTGTATAGTTGATGCTATTTCAGAACTTGATATAGGCCTTACATAGCTTACTTTTATTCATTGTCACCTTTTTTTTTTTTCCTGCTTTCAAGTATTAAGTGAGAGCCCAAAATAAGAAAAAATATATTAGGAGAAATTCTTTGTACAGAAAAGATAATAGCTCTCCTCTGTAGTCTCAAGTCACAAGTAGGCAGAGAACATGTTGGGCACAAGACAGCAGCCTTCACAGGACACGGAGGTACTAAATACGCAAGGGAGGAGAGAGACACAGGGCAATGAGAAGGGCACTAAATGAGGAAACTGGATATCCTAGTTGTAGTCCCATCTTTGCCACGTGATTTAGACAGATCCTTTCCCCTCCTCCGACTATCCCTGACTATAGAAGGACCAAATGGAAGTTTCTTCTAACAAAATTTTGCCTTGGGAACACCATGAAAACTTGGGATCCTAACGAGTCACTCTTGTCAATGAGGGTTTCTCAAAATGTGTGTGTCCATTCTTCCCTGGACCACCAGTAATAGTAACACCTAACATTTACTGAGCACTTACCAAGTTGCAGATGCACTTAGTATCCTCAGTTAATCTTTACAAAAACACTTTTAGGCAAGAACTATTATTATTTCCATTTTGTAGGTGAAGAAACTGAGGCATGGAGAAGGTAATATGACTGGAAAATAGCAGAGGCAGTATTTGAACCCAGGCATTCTGAGGGAGCATGTACATCAGAGCTAATCTATTACATTTAAATCTTGTCTCTGCCTTTTGATAATTGTGAAATTTTGAGAAAGTTACATAACATCTGTGTCTATATTTTCTCAACTATAAAATGAAACAGTGATGTGAGTAATAGTTACTACCCTAGAGATTTGCTGGGAAGGTTAAGGCAGTTTATATATAATACTTAGAACAAAGCCTGGTGCATAGTAAGCACTTATTGCTTCCTTTTATTTTTATGGCTTCAGAATCTGCACTCTAAACCATTGTATTATACTGCCTTTGTAATTCATAGGTGTATTTTCCACAGTGAGAGAAACACTTGAGCTGGAAGAGACCCTAGAGATCAGCTAGTTCCACTTGGTTTAGTCTGGGGATAGTCTGAAGAGGAGAAAGACCTTGTCCAAAAGTCTTTCGCAAAGATATGACAGCAGTTAGGATAGCCACTTTCCCCATCCAGTGCCCTTCCCATTATTCTTTCCCTCTTGTATTTAATTCTTCAGTGTCCTGTCAATGGCTGCTGTCCTGTAGGGTTGTCATAAGCCTTCTCTCTGCAGCTAATTGTGTTGCTGGGAGCAAACCCAAGTGCTGGAGGCGGGGGAAAGTCTCGTACTCAACAGCTTATACCACAAACATCCTGCTTTCTGTATATGTCCACTGCAGGTATTTAGTATTTCATTGTAACGTGAGGGTTAGGAAATATGAAATTTGGGAGGAAGGTGGACCTGCCGGTTCTGGCTCTGTCACTAATCTCTTTGTGCCTATATTTACCCTTCCTGTGCCTCCCGCACCCTCTGCTTAGCCTACTGCCATGGCCTCTCCGGCAGTCCTATATCTTCTTCTGTCCCCATAATTTATTCCCACAGTGATCTCAGTGAGCCTTTTAAAAATATGACTATTTCACAGCTCAAAACATTTCAATGATTTTTCATTATTTTTAGACCAAAGACCAAAATCCTTAACATTGCCTACAAAGCCCTCTGTGTCCTATAGTCACCTACCTCTCCTATATTGCCTGCCCTTTCTTTCAGCTCAGTCATTACTTTCACAGTGAAATTTAACTTTTTCTTAGTCACTTTGTACAACTTACTATTTTGATAATTTTACTTTTTAAAAATTCTGTGGTTGGGGCTGGGAGAGAGTGGATGGAGGGAGGGTGATTGGTGGAATCGCGCCTATGGTTTATCCTATAAGGGTACATGTGAATCTCTTTAAATGTAGAATATAAACGTTTTAACACAATAACTAAGAAAAAGACATGAAGGCTATGTTAACCAGTTGGATGAAAGAATTTCAAATTGTATATAGAAATAGCACACTGTACCCCATGATAGTATTAATGTACATTGCTATGATTTAATAAAAAAAAAAAAGAAAAAAAATTCTATGGTTAATCTTCATTTCCTGCATTAGATTATAAATTCTATGAAGACAGGAGTATCTTCTCTCTCTTTCTAATTCAGAGCCTGTATTAGTTAAGCTCTTTGCTATGCATCTTATCAATCTTATCTATAATTGTCATAAGGACATGATAGATAGGAACTAGTGTGTTTATTGTACAGGTAAGAAAACTGAGATTTGGGGAGGTTAAATAACTCACCTAGTAAGTGGTGGGTTTATAATTTGAACCTTGGTTTTTCTACCTCCAGAAATAGTATTTTCTCTTTTAAGACTATATTGCCTGTGACTAAAGAAGCTTTCATTTTGTTGTTGTTGTTGTTGTTGTCTTAATGGTTTGTTAGCCAAACCCTGAATTTCTTTCCTGGATTGATTCCTTCCTTCCTTCCTTCCTTCCTTCCTTCCTTCCTTCCTTCCTTCCTTCCTTCCTCTCTCTCTCTCTCTCTCTTCCTTCTTTCTCTGTGGCCCTGGGTAGAGTGCTGTGGTATCTCAGCTCACAGCCACCTCAAACTCTTGGGCTCAAGGGATCCTCTTGCCTCAGCCCATCTAGTAGCTGGAAATACAGGCACCTGTCAAAATGGCCAGGCTAGTTTTTCTATTTTTAGGAGAGACAGAGTCTCACTCTTACTCAGACTGGTCTTGAACTCCTGAGTTTATGCAATCCATCTGCCCTGGACTCCCAGGGTGCTATGATTACAGGTGTGAGCCACTGTGCTTGGCCAGATATTTTTGATAAAAACGATGGCAAGAACTGTGTATACCCATAGCTAGCTTTAGAAAAATGTTACCTATACACAGCCTTATTTTAAAACAAAATATTGATGACTTAGTTTAACTCATCCAAATTTCTTGTGTCAGATTTCACTGTGTGTATTATTATATTTATTGTGTTCTTATTCTACCTCTGAGACTAATATTCTGAGAACTGAGGTTGGCTTTGGAATCAGAAGTTTGAGACAAAAACTTAGTTACTTTGGCTGCCCCATTTCCCTGAGGTTTAGGGTAATGGAATTGTTGTAAACGAAGTAACTTTTTTCATGACTTTCTCCTGTTTTCTTTTTTTGTACTCATTATAGCATCTTTATTATCAATTTGAAACAGATTTTTCTTTTTGTATCTTGTTAGCTTTATCTTTCCAGAATTTGTCATAGGGAAGTAAATGGTAGATTTCACTTTGATTCTGATGCCTCCCTGAACTTCAAAGGTAATATTCCCTCAGAGAGAACCTTTGGATTCTAAGTTTTTTTTATCTCATAGAATTATTCAGGCTCCATTTTTGAAGTAGTGTGGCAGAAAATTCTAAAAGAAGAAATGAATGTATGAGCTCTTCTTTTAAAGAAGGTGCTGATAAGAAAGTAGAGGAAGGAAAAGGCAGACCATATGAAGAGGATAAACACCCTCAAGCATTCAATGGCCAACCTAATGGTACATTTTTTCTTTATGGTAAACATTATCTTGAAGGAACTGACTATGATTTTCAAGGCAAGGCATAGTTTTTCTTTTGAAAAAGAGTGGTTTTTGGAAATAAGTTTTATCCCCCACATTCCCTATTGCAAGGAATCAAGTTCTATGCCGTGAAAATCCTATTTTGTTTGGTAAAGACAAAACCAAAAAGAGAGAGCATAACTTCCCACTCCTTAAGTGTGAGCTACAAATAGTAACTTCTTCCAAATAATATAATATGGAAAGGAGAAAAAAAAGAATAACTTTACAGCAGAGAAATCTAACAAATACTACCTTAGCCAGGTAGCCAAAGTCAACATCACCTGTCATGAATCATGTTGGTAGTGAGTACCCTTCATATGACATTATGAAAGCAGCACTTAGCCTTTGTGACCCTCTTCCCCCAAACCTGTAATTTCACTCTAATTATGAGGGAAACATCAAAGTCCAATATGGGGACATCTTACAAAATTCTTACATAGTACTCCCCAAATCTGTTAATGTCATCAAAAACAAGGGGATTCAGAGTCACAGCCAAAAGAAGCCTAATGAGAAATGTCAGCCAAATGTAACATGGTGTGAAATTAAATGATTCAAACTTGAAGCTATTGATACTTTAAATTATTCTGAGCCTTGAGAGTAATGTGGCTATTAGCCTGAATCACGTGGCATGGGGCTACAACTTCTGCCTTTTTTTTTTCTGTAAATAATTAAGACCAAAGAGTACCAAATATAACACACATACACACACACACCCCCCTCATCGCTGCCCTTCTCATAGAGTAATAAAGTAATTTTTCTTGGAATATAGAAATCTGTAACCAAATTACTGTAACATATGCATTGGTCTCCTATGAAAAATATTGTATATTTCAAAATAACTAAGAGTAATTTTAAATGTCTTACCACAAAAAATAAGTAAGTGAGGTGATGGCTATGTTAACCAGTTTGATTTAAGCATTCCATATTGTATATCAAATCTTCACCTTGTACCCCATAACTGCATACAGTTATGATTTTTATTAAAAATTGAATTAAAACATTTTTTAAAGTGTTGTAATTGTCCTAAAATTTCTCTGTGTTTGCCTATGTAAGTGAAATCTTAACCTTTCTACTTTGGAACACTTATCCCACCTGGCTTGAATAAATTCTATACTTAATCACTTTCTGAATCTTACTATTTAAGGTTGATAGGGGTATCCTACATAAGATTTTAGAAAAGAAAATGGACATGAGGTAAAACTAAGAAAACCTGAATAAACCTGCGACTTATGTCAAAAATCTAGCAATATTGGTTTATTAATTATAACAAATGTACATATTAATATAATAATAATAGGGACAACTGGGTGAATGATGTATGGGGACTCTATATTATCTTCTCAGGTTTTCTGTAAATCCAGAACTATTTCATAAAGTAAAATTCATTTTTAATAAATCCAACAAATAAAATGCTTGTTGGGTCATTTGAAGAGCTTCTGCAGGAATTTAGAAGAACATTGAAACAATGACCATTGCATAATAAGTTCTAATATTTGTATAGTGCTCCTGGTTTAAGAAGTGCCTAATATATACTATCTCATTTAATTTTTTAAACAGTCTAGTGAAGTAAATATAATTACTCCCACTTTATAGATGAGAAAAGTGGGGCTTTGAAAGATGAAGTGGCTTGCTAGGAATTAAAAGTTGATCTGACTCCAGTTCTAGTGATCTTTCTATAATATCCCTTTTACTTCTCTATTTACTGTTCATAAATGTTGGCAACAAAATAGGCAATAATGGTACCAGGGTTTAGTGAAAATAAGCCAAGTGAATAACTCCTAATTAGAGTTATGTTTTCTTTTCTACTTTTTTGCCCCCCAAACATTTATTTAAATTATTCATTTAATCATTGGTTAGTGGCATCTTATCAGAAAACATCAATGAATTGTATTTGCCTCTGCCAACAAGGATACAGGATGTTTCACCATGGAAGATGGATGGTAGTGTGTATGGGCAGTAGTTTACTTTTTGTCAGAAAGCTTTACTTTTTAAAGCACTTTTAGGAATATGACCTTTACTCAAGGCTACCTCAAACAGCTCACTTGGCTTTTAAGAGCTTGCTAATAATAGATGGCATTCTGTACTTTGAACTAGGGAAGTGTTCAAAGGCTAAGGATAGTTTTGGGATAATTTACAAAGTGTTCCAGCTGTGGTGGCCATATGCTGCTCCATCTGCTTGTATTTTGTGGGTATTGTTCTGCTATGTTCTGAAGCATGCCCATTCTTGCTTTTGGATTACAGAGTCCTTGGGGCATGGATGTGGCTTTTTGTTTGGACCATTTTACTTACTGCAAAGAGATACATATTCTTTCCCCCACCATATACAGAGGACATGTGGTGCTTAAGTTGGCAACTATAGAAGCATTTGGAATATATGTAAGAGAAATCATTTCTTTGGCAATCAGTTTATTGCACAGAAGATGATGAGGGGACTACCACTTAAAACATCTGCCAAGAAACAGATAGCAACAATAGCAACTACTGGTATTATTAAATACAACTATCATGAGATGAACTCATCATACAGAATCTGTCTCTAATTCCATTTGAGAAGCTGGTTTATAATTGTGGATCTTGTTGGATGTCCTAAAAAGTAGCTGGCCTGAGTCTCTGCCAGATTTTAGTTGGAGAGTGGGTGTTGGAGGGAGGTGAACAGGGCACATACAGAGAATTTTGAAAGTGAGGACTCACCAAATACCTCCCCAAATAACTTCTTGTACTGCTGGAAATTTCACTGCAAGGAAAGTTAAGATGATTTTGATCATCTCTGGGAGCATATAGAAAGAGGGTATTTTTAACACCTTTGGGACTTATATTATTTATAGAGCTTCCAAGACTACATTCAACTCCTCTGCCCATACAGAAGGCATTCACCCTACCATGTAGTCATCCCAGATCGCCTACAGTTTCTTAGTATTATCTGTGTTTTCTTTTACTCTCTGGTACCAGGGTTTGTATGTCCTCAAATTTCTTTAATTATTTCCTTCATCTAGGATCCTTCTCTTTTTGTCTCTTTCTCCTTCAAACTCAGCTCACATTTTACCTTCCTTTGGGAAATCTCCTTTGGCCAAACTCTGTTTTAACTGCAAGTTTAGATTAGGTGCCCCTTTCTTTGTTCTTTCCAAATATCTGAGCCAAGAGCTATCATAGCATTTATTCATTCATTTATGCAAACATTCAATTTAAAATGTTAAGTATTCCACTCATTATCAGAAGTTGTTCTTTCTACTCGCAATATAGCAGAGCAGAAAATAAATAGATAGGGGTCCTGCTCTCATAGAGCTTGTAATTGGAAAGACAGCTAAATAAATGAAATGTATAATTTTAGATGGTAAAGGTTAAAAAAAAGCAGAGTAAGGTAATTGTGAGTAACTGAACATGTGAAGGAATGTTTGATGGTTGGGGAAATGTTTCTCTGAGGAAGTGACACTTGAAAAAAGACCTGAATGAAGGGAGAGAGAAAGTGATGTGAAGATATGAGAGAAGAGTAGTCTAAGCAGAGGGGACAATAAAAACTGTGAAGGGGAAACTGGCTTGAGGGGGTTGAAGGATTGCAAGGGGGTCTGTGTGACTGGAGCAGGGTGAGTGAGGAGGAATGTGGTTGGGGATGAGATAAGAAAGGTGGGCCTAGCCAGGTCATGTAGGTACTTAATGGCCAATGAGAGCATTTTAAGGAATGATTGAGTCAAGACTCATACCTAGACTTACCACTCTCCAAACCTGGTGCTTTTAATAGTACATTATCTATACATATCATACTCTTCAATACAGTGATAGAAAATGAAACCTTTAGGCTGTTAAAAAATATGGAATTAAGATGTAGTATGAATGTTTTGTAAAACAAAATTATGTTTTATAATTAGGACAATGGTGTACATTTTAGGTGTAATATTTGTCATTCATCTATTTTAGGAGGATGTAGGTTTTCATCAGGCTCAGGCTAAACTATTCTTCAAAACTTTTGTGTGTATTAAATCAAAGATTATCTACTTTTTTTTTGTTGACAGAGTCTCACTCTGTCACCCTGGGTAGAGTTCTGTGGCATCATAATAGCTCATAGCAACCTCAAAGTCTTGGGCTCAAGTCACCTTGCCTCAGCCTCCCAAGTAGCTGGGATTACAGACATGTGCCACCACACCTGGTTAGTTTTCTTTTTTCTATTTTTAGTAAATACAGGGTCTAACTCTTGCTCAGACTGGCCTCAAATTCTTGAGCTTAAGCAATTTACCCACCTTGGCCTCCCAGAGTACTAGGATTATAGCATCAGCCACTATGCCCAGCCTAGAACATCTAAATTCTAATTCCAGATTTATATCACTGATTGCAACTTTCAGCTTTCTTTTGCCTATTTTATGAAAAGAGGACAGCCTAGTGTTTCATTACATAGCCATAATAGTTAAGAGAGTTATGTAATCGTATATACAATTTTTTTTTTAGTATGAAATTAGTTTTTATTTTTACCTTGAAATAAATGCTTAACATTTCTCCAAAATCAAAACTGAAGGTGAACACTTAGCAACAAGGGCAAAAGGATATTTTTCCCTTTTCTGGGTAAACCAGTAAGGGAGATTCCTCCTGTGGCTTGGAGTCTTCCGTGGGACTAGTCTTCACAAACAAAACCTCTTCCCTCCTTTACTGTCAGTTCTATCCACC
>CAUYQV010025031.1:0-27598 GCA_963574575.1 Galagoides demidoff | reverse complement strand
ATCTTTTATTACATTTTTTTTTCTCATTGGAGGAAACATGGTTTAATTAACAGCAAAGCTGATTTCAGCAGCTTCAGGTCTTGCACAAACAGACAAAAAACCTAAAATAAAACAAAAACAAATTCCCCTTGAAGGTTCTGATTGGTTTAGCATCTTTTTTTTTTTTTTTTCCCTTGAGACCAAGTCTCACTCTATTGCCCAGGCTAGAGTGCAGTGGTATCAGTGTAGCTTACAGCAACTTCAAACTTCTGGGTTCAAGAGATCCTCCTGCTTCTGCCTCCTGGGTAGCTGGGACTATAGGCACCCACCATAAATTCCTGGCTATTTTTTTTATACACTTTTAGTAATAGGGTCTCACTCTTGCTCAGGCTGGTCTTGAACTTCTGAACTCAAGGGATCCTCCTGCGTCAGCCTCCCAGAGTACCAGGATTACAGGTGTGAGGTACCAGGCCCGGCCAGGTAGGTTTAGCTTTGAATATGGTTTGCCCACTGATCCTATTGGCTAGTGTGGCTGCCTATTTCCTAGTACATTAAAAACAACAGAGGACATCTCATCCACCTTTAATAGTAGCTATGGGAATTCTGCAAGGAGGAGTGTGTAGGCATAAGTCCCACAGGTCACATCTGTGACAAGTTAGTTAGTTCTTGAAGGATGAGAGATAGGAAAGAAAGAATGATGGGGACAGAGCAAACAACGTGAGCAAAATTATAGAGTCCTAAAAATAAAAATTAAGAAAAGAGGCAATATTTCATTATGGCTAGAGTGGAGGGTACCTGAGAGAAGGGCTTTGCTGACTTTTGGAAATATGTTGTCTTAGATTAAAACTCTTGCTTTTCAGGAACAACTATTAATTGGGAGGCAATGGAGTTGAATAAGGTGTGCTTGATATATGTTTTTTCTCAGAAGATTACTAGACTGTCTTTACAAACCATATTGATTTTTTTCACCAAAAAATTTATGAAAATAAGATATTACTTTGTTTCCAGAGAGATGTCACAGTAGGTTGAGTTGTATTTAAAGAAATTATATTTGAGACAATTCCATTTTTGACTGATGTAATTAATCCACAAATTATGGTGGATTTTTTTTTGCCAAAATGTTATCATTAAAATAATATAATGTAGTCTCTAAATATTAGTAAAGGTAAAATTACCTTTGACAGACAGTGCTTCAATAACAAAAAAATGAAAATTGAAGAAGACATGAAACATGGCTGAGTGTGATAAATCCATGTTACGTTTTATGATATTTCACAATAACTTTCTCCTGATGAGCAAAAATTACTTTTAAAAAGAACTGATATTAGGCCAGGAGTGGTGGTTCACATCTGTAATCTTAGTTCTCTGGGAGGATTATTCATTACTCAGGAATTCAAGGATTACTTGAATCCCAGAGTTCAAGACCAACCTGAACAACATAGTAAGACCCCATCTCTAAATAGAAAACTTAGCTGGACATGGTGATGCATGCTTGTAGTTCTAGCCACTGAGGAGACTGAGGTAGGAGGATCTGTTGAGCCCAGGGCTTTGAAGATACAATGAACTATGATGATGCCACTGCTCTCTAGCCCAGGCAACAGGAGACTCTGTCTCAAAGCAAACACACAAACAAAAAAGGCCTATATTAAAGCTTTTCACGTATCTGTGATACCATAAAGTTCAAATTAAAAGCCGACAATGACACGAACATAAATCATTTTATTGTGCTCCTCTTCATTGCACTTCACAGATATTGTAGTTTCTACAAATTGATGGTTTGTGGCAAGTCTGTATCGAATGAGTCTATTGACCCATGTTTCCAACAGCCCGTCTGTGTTCACTTCATGCTTCTTTGTTACATTTAGGTAGTTCTTGCAATACTTTAAACTTTTTAGTTATTGTCACATCATTACAGTGATCTGCAGTCAGTAACTTTAATGTTACTCTGGTAATTCTGAGGGGCCATGAACCACGCCTGCATAACATGGTGAACTTAACCAACAGACAGTATGTGGGTTCTTCCTGCTCCACTCATCAGCCTTTCCTCTGTCTTCCTCTCCTTGGACATTTCTGTTTTTTGAAACACAATTAGTCCAGTTAATAGCCTTGCAATGGCCTCTAAACTGCTCAAGTGAAAGGAACCGTCACACAGCTCTCACTCGAAATCAAAGGCTGGAAATGATTAAGCTTAGTGAGAAAGCCATGTTGAAAATTAAGCTAGGCCAAAAGCTAGGCCTCTTGGTCCAGTTGGCCGAGTTGTGAAAACAGCAACAACAAAAAGTTCTTGAAGGACATTAAAAGTGCTACTCTGCTGAACATACAAACAAGAAGAAAATTAAACCACCAGCTTTGGTGGTCTAGATAGAAGATGAAATCAGCCATGCATTTTCTTCAACCAGGGCCTAATCCAGAGAAAAGCCCTAACTTCTTCAACTTTCTGAAGGTTGAGAGAGGTTAGGAAGCTGCAGAAGAAAATTTTAAGCTGGCAGAGGTTAGTTCACAAGAGTTGGGGGAAAAAGTTGTCTCCATAACGTGAAAGTACAAGGTAAAGAAGCCAAGTGCTGATGGAGAAGCTACAGCAAGTTATCCAGCAGGTTTAGCTAAGATCACTGATAAAGGTGTTTACACTAAACAACAGATTTTTCATGCAGACAAAATAGGCTTATATTGGAAGAAAATGTCATCAAGGATACTCTTATCTAGAGAGTAAAAGTCAATACCTAGATTTACAGCTTCAAAGAACTGGCTGACTGTCTTATTAGGGGTTAATGCAGCTAGTAACTTTATGTTGAAAGCAATGATCATTTACCATTCTGAAAATCCTAGGGCCCTTAAGAATTATGCTGAGTATACTCTGCCTGTGCTCTATAAATGGATGGAAAAATAAAACCTGAATGACAGCATATCTGTTTATAGCACAATTTACTGAATCTTTTAAGCCCATTGTTAAGACCTATTGCTCAGAAAAAAAAATATTACTGCGCATTGACAAGGCACCTAGTCACTCAAGAGCTCTGAAGGAGTTGTGCAGTGAGATTAAGGTTGTTTTCATGTCTGCTAACACAATATCTATTCTGTAGCGCATGGATCAAGGTGTAATTTTGACTTTCAAATCGTACTACTTAAAAAGTACATTTCAAAAGAAATAGATCTGGGCGAAGTAAACTGAAAACCTCTGGAAATTATTCACCGTTCTAGATGCCATAAACATGTGTAATTCACGAGAGGAGGTCAAAATGTCGACATCAAAAGGAGTTTGGGAGAAGTTGATTCAAACCTTCAGGGTGTTCAGGGGGTTCAAGATCTTAGTGGAGAAAGTGACTGCAGATGTGTGGACATAGCACGAGAACTAGAGTTGAAGTGGAGTCTAAAGATGTGACTGAATGGCTGTAAACTCCTGGTAAAACTTCAACAGCGGAGGGGTTGCTTCCTATCGATAAGGAAAACAAAGAGTTTTCTTTAGTTGGAATTTACCTCTGGTTAAGATTCTGTGAAAATTCATGAAGTGACAACAAAGAATTTAGAATATCACATAAACCTAGGTGATAAAGTTTCCATAGCATTTAAGAAAATGGGCTTTAACTTTGAAAGGAGTTCTCCCATGGGTAAAATACCTTGAAACATTATTGCACGCTACAGAGCAATATTTTGTGAGAGGAAGTTTCAACAGATGCGCCAAACTTCAGTGGTGTCTTATTTTAAGAAATTACGACAGCCACCCCAACCCTCAGGAACCTCCACCCTGATCCATCACTAGCCACACACACTGAGGCAAGACCCTCCACCATCCAAAAGACTAAGACTCCCTGATGGTCATTAACATTTTTTTCAGCAACAATGTATTTTTAAATTAAGGTATATACTTTGCATTTTTTAACATATTCCATTGCACACCTAATAGGATAAAGTATAGTATATTCACAACTTTGGTACACACCGGAAAACCAAAAAATTTGTGTGGCTCACTTTATTGCAAAATTTGTTTTACTGTGGAAGTTTGGAACCAGACATGTACTATCTCCATGGTATATCTATAACTAGTCCCAGCACAGGTATAAAAATCCAGGCACTTTCATTTACTGTTAGCAAGGACTATAATTAGCATTGCTTTTGGCAAGGAAATTTGGCAGGTGTTTAAAACATGAAAACTCTTTGTGCAGTAATTTAATTTACAGAAATTCAAGAATAGAAGTGTGGATATATAAAACTCCATCTGAATTATTTTAATAGCAAAAATTTAAAATGTATTAAACTGACTAGAACTGTTTCAATAATTTATGTGTGTCATTAAGATATTCTCCACTTACTATAATAATAGAAATGTTTAGAATTCTGCATGTTAGAATATTTAATAAAACCATGTTACAGGAAAGGAAATCTATGATCTGGATTACCTGTAATAATATCAAATATCTGTTCTAAGTCTAGACGGCCTACCTGAAGGTTAGGATTGTGGGAACTACTTAATCTATTTATTTTCATTATTTTCCATTTTTCTATATAGCTATCAAGGAAAATATTATTATTATTAAATTTAGAGGCAGGACTAGAACTTGGATTCTTCTCATAAACTTTCCTATACATTAGCAGATATCTTGACGTGTCTCATTCTGATTAGGAAAATTACTGAGAGGGCTGAGTTTCTCTCATCTGAATTTCCCAAACTATAGGGAAATATTATTGACAAAATTATTTTCCTTTCAAAAAAGACTGACAGGGAGAATTGCAGCTGACCTGGAGAAAACCTGCCTTAAGTACTTGTTGAAGAAGAGAATAAATGAATGAACGAAAAATAGGAAAATTATAGCAAAACAAAATGTACTAAAATAAATACAAATAATAATGATAATAATCCCAAAGAAGAAACAGGGAGTGAACAAGAAACAGTTCAATTCTATTCATGAAACCTGTGGACCAAGTAGCCGGAAATTTCCCACAAACCAAACCCTTTTAGAATAGGGATCCTGAGGAGGGTCCCTGCTAGGTAGGCCAACACCCCATTTTCACAGCAGGAAGTAGCTAAGAATGGTTAGTGTCCGTGTTCCCTTGAAGATTTCAGGAACGTGTATCTCTTCAGGGGGGAATGAGAAGGGGCACACAAAAATGGTGCTTCAAGGTTGAGGCGAGGAAAACTTGGCCTGCTAAACCAAGAAGCCAGGAGGACCCATAAGAATGTGTCTATGAAGTGACCTAGGTAACCAATGGCCAATAGAAAGAGACCGTCATGCCCAATAGGAAAAGGGCAATACCGCCTGCAGATGCAGAGAGGACAATTTCAAATGGAGTATTTAATAGGCCTTTGTCTCTTGTCTCTCTCCCCTCTTCTTCTTCAGGAGACTCATTTCCAGTTCTCTTTGGAAGTCCTATAAACTTTCTTTATTCTTCCTAAACTAGGGTGACCAGACGTCCTGCTTTTGAACAATTTGTCCCGCATCCTGCGGTGTTTTAAAAAAGTCCCGATTTTGGGAAAGAATGCACGAACGGGTGGGAGAACAGAAAGGGAATATACGGTTTTCGGCTGCCATGTGGCTATTTCGCCAGAATGTGTTTTATATTATTTTTGTTAATTTTATAATGTTAAATTGTAATAATAACAAATAATTGTTGAGAAGTGATTATCAAGAACTGCTTATCAAAGTTTGCATTGTTGTCAGGCCCTGCCCTGCCCCATCCCCGCCATGTTGTCCCGCTTTACAAGTGTTAAAATCTGGTCACCCTATCCTAAACAGAATTTCTTTGTTACCCTGGGTGGCAGGGGGTGGGGAAATAAAAGAAACAGTACAATTCTATTATAGTAGATAGATTCCTTTTTTTTTTCTGTGATCTTCTGAGTCCATATTTACTTTGTCAACAATTATATGTTGTGATGAACTGAAGCAGTACATAAGTTGCACAAATAAATCACACTAGGATGACCTGCACTTCAGTCTCAACATCATTATTGCTGAGAAAAATTTTAACTTTCTCTTCCTGAACACCGTTGATGCTCTCAGACAGCACTTGACTTCTAATTTTGCAAGCAGGGAGTTTGAATTTAATAGCTAATTTAAACGGAAAGCTGGAGGAAAGGAAGAAGTCAGAAATTATTTATTTTGAAAGTTCTGCATATTTCAAAGTTGTATCAGCAGTTTCAATTATCTTCAAGCAGTGCCGAGTGTTTTTATGTCCTAATACTCGGGTGCCATATTGCAGAAAATGTTTAAAACAAACAAATAAGCCAGGAATAATTCTGTTTCTCTAAGTCTGGGGTCCATTTTGGCAATCTTGAGAAACTGGCAACTTTTCTGCTCATATTAACACTTCCCTCAACAACTTTCTTTTTCCTGCTCACACCATCGATTTCCCTTTAAGGAACTCCATTCTCTCTCTCTCTTTTTGCATTGCAGTTTTTTGTTGCAGTTTTTGGCTTGGGTGGGGTTTGAATCTACCACCTCCAGCATACCGGGCCGGTGCCCTACCCCCTGAGCCACAGGCGCCACCCAGGAACTCCATTCTTATTTTTATAGTTAGTTTTCATCCATCCTCATCTCTTCTTTTCACTCTTTCCCCAGGCCTTCAATATCTTATTTTATTTTTTATACTAGCTGCCTAGACTTTTCAGCAGCACCCTCTCAGCCCTGTCCTTTTAGTCAAATACCTTGTGGCAGAACCCATTAGCTATTCACCAAAACAGTTGACATTTCCTCCTGAACACATTTCTTGGCCTCCCTTGCACTGGGGTGAGGTCACATGACTGAGCTTGGCCAGTGGGGTGTTTGGAGACCCTCCCGTAGGCACCTCCATTCCTGCTGCTCCCTCCCCTGTGGATCGTAAGGCAAACCTTGACAACCCTGTGATTAAAAGGCAGAGTCTCTCTCAGTCTTTGTTTCGTAATAATAGCATGAAAAGATTCCCCCTGCTTATATGATCAAGAAGCAAACTTGATAAGCTGTTGAGATTTACAAGCTTTACCTCTCTCTTTTCTTCCACCTCATTCTCCTCTGAAATTCTACCCCCTTGGGTCCCCATGGGAAATTTAACTTTGGGAAAACTAGATGATCTGATAAACAATAAGGGCATGAAATTGTGGGCTGCAACTGTTGACACTTATAGGACAATGTGAAAGCACACATAGTGTTTGACACACAGTAAGAACTCAATGGGATATTGTTACTTTTTGTATCTATGAATTTTTTAAAATAAAACCTCTTTTCAACCAAGTGATACAATTGGCAGGACATTATAATAACCACAAGTTTTAAAAACACATTTCAGGCACTAGAGACTATTTTAAATGTTTCACATATACAGAGGGTACCAAAAAATGTATACACATTTTAAGAAAGAAAAAAGTTGTATTGAAATTGTCATGTTCAACATAGACTTATAGAAAAGATGAATACAAGTCATGTTGGGAACCTCTTTTTTTTTTTTTTTTGAGCACCTCTTATAATTGCAAGGGTCAAATATAATTTGAGTGTGGCAAATTTAATGTACTTTTTTTCCCTTTCTTAAAATGTGTATGCATTTTTGGCCACCTCTGTATTACTGATTCAATTATTAGTTGTTTCATTCTCACAATAACTCTGTGAGTATGTATATTTGTTACTCCTGCTTTGTAGATAATGGAACTGAGACAAAGGAAGTTTAAAGTGTTTACCTGAGATCATGTAGGTCTTAAGTGAGAGAACCAGAATTTCGAACCAGACAGTTTGCTCCAAAGTCCAGGCTCTTAACTACTATTAATAGGGCTAGTTATTCAACCATCTAAGCTTTCTATACTCTTTAACTTACTTAATAGTTATATTAAATGTAGGCTAAAAACGTTATCTGTTGAATGAAACAAATGCAGCATCACAAGTTTCTGAATCAGGAAACCTCATGAAATTCCATTAAAAATCATACTTACACACATATATACCATGGAGTACTACTTGGCCATAAAAAGGAATAAAATTTTGTCATTTGCTGCAATTTGGATTACAATTGTCCTAAGTATCTCAGAAATGCAAATCTAAACACCATATGTCCCTTCAAGTGGGAACTAATATATGGGTACACGTGAGCACAAAGCCATATAGAGGACATGAGAATCCAAGAAGAGAGGAGAGTAGGAGGGTGAGTATAGGATCAAAACTTGACCTATCAGGTATAACGAACTCTATTATGGTGATGGGTACATCAAAAGCCTGGCATTAAGCACTATATGAGATACCCATATAACAAAAGCATCTGTGCCCCTTCAATTAATATTTTGAAATTTAAAAAATAGAAAAGATATGAAAATCAAGTGTTTGTATGTGTATGTATGTGTACATATTTGAAATGTAACACCCTAGGCCAATCCTTTTTGCTTAAATGAGAGGAAAAAGGAGTAATATTAATAAAAGCATAAAAATAAACTGTTTTATAGCTAAACTAGTACAGTATCTTTTTTGGTTAGAGAATTTACTCAATTAATTCCCAGGAAAGTTTACTGGTTGGCTTATAACATTATTTCTCTCATCTAAGAGGTTGCTTTCTACACAGTAATATTATATTCCAACCTACACTACAATAAAATCCTTGCATTTTAGACCTGTAACTGAGTCACCTATATACAATTCATACTGTGCTTCACCAATGTTGTTTATGTATTCTGATTATAGTTGCTTTTTCTTTAAGGCCATCCTTCAAATTATACCTTGTGTGGGGACAACTACATTTATGGTTACAATTTTCTATTTATTAACAAATGGGAGCTAAGTGGTTTCAATTTCCAGAGGAAGAAGAAAAAATATCTAGTATAATTATAACATGGATTCATCCTAAAGAGCTAAAAACAGTAGAGGCACAGACAAGAAAGATACTTAACTTCAGTGTTCCTCAAGTGATTGTTTTTCTAGGAGCACAAAATTGGTGATGAACTCACAACTTTGAGGGAGAACTTGGAGTCAGTGTTGAATTTCTGCACAGTTATAGGTCTTAGGATAGTGTCTCTTTAACAAGTGGTCATTCTGCTACAACCATCCTTGACTCCAGGGTGGATGAAGTTTCAGTGTACCCTATCGTGAAGACTATTTCAGTCTACCCATTAATTCAGGATGCTTTGATTACATTGCAGTGGAGATACCTCTGGTGCATCAGGAAGGGATTTTACATGTCAGTGCAGGATCGGGAAGGTATTTCATTCACAATTATATTTCTAAAGGGGTGATCAGTGTATAGCTGTCTTACACAGATGGTTCCCAAACCCACCTCATCATCCGAAATATCTGGGAAACTTTTTAAAGTTACAGATTCTGAGGACCCTTTCACAAGGTACTGAGTCAGAATTTCTTGGGACTGTGTCTATGCAGCTGTATGTTTTAAATCCCTTCCACCAATTGATACTTTACATCTAATTTTGAAACTCACTATATGTCCTTTAACAAAAATGCTTCACTCTCAACAGTGGTAGGAACTAACTATATGGACAGAAAGAAACTATTGGTTGAGTACTTATCAGTGCTGGTAAATTCATTTCAGTAAATATGTCTCATGGGATTCTTATAACAATCCTAGCTTATAAATGTTCATAAGACAACAAGACAAGAAGGAGACTGAGAGATAAATTGATGTCCCTAACGTCTATAAGCTAAGAGTAGCAGAATGCCAAGAGATCCGGATGTTTATGGTCCTAAAGGCCACTTTATGTCAATGGTGACAAAAATGATACCCTAATTTATTTTTAAGTATTGGAGTTAACTTTCTAAGTTTGCAAAAACTTCTTTGAGGAAACTCATTTTACGAAATTTCAAACAAAAAAATTAAGGCACTTAAGTAGAGTCACTCTGATTTTATTCTATGAGCCATTTCATCTCATGAAGTATCATTTTATCTTTCAAGTGGAAGTTGTTCTGGACCCACTATTTTATCAGAGGCCAAGTCAGATATTCTATAAACTCTCATAAATTATTTTTATAGCTTTTATTCTAATGCTAACAAACTTTTTGTATTTATTTATTTATTTTTCTTTCTTTCTTCTTCTTCTTTTTTTTTTTTTTTTTTTGTAGTTTTTGGCTGGGGCTGTGTTTGAACCCGCCATCTCTGGTATATGGGGCTGGCGCCCTACTCCTTTGAGCCACAGGCACCATGCTTTTTATATCTATTTATTAAGTGGATATTATAGCCATCAAACTATAATCTTCATTAGTGCAAAGATCTGCTTCATTCTTCCAGCCATGACTCCCAGTTTGGGGCTTACCCTGTGGTAGCTGTATTAACACAATAAAGACGTACTGAATAAGTTGATAAACTCTTATGCTGTTTCTTCTGAGTGGACTTGCCTGTCTTATTCAAAACAGACATAAATATACTAAAGACCTCAGTAAGTACATTATTTGCTTTTTCCATAACAGGACTATTTAATGGTATTAATTAAAAATTGCATTTTTGTACATTTTATATCTGTAAAATAACATTCTCGTAATTAAATAAAATTTAGTTAGCACTTTCTGATTGCAGTTGTTATTATTTATCATTATTGCTGAATTTGGATAATTGTTATATTTTAGAAAAATAATCTTAAATTAAAAATAGGAATGAATAAAAGAACATTAAATATATATTTTATTATACTTTATTTTATTTTAAATTTATTTTGTTTTAATTTATTCTAACTGTACTGTATTGTATGTAACATTTTATTTTATTTTTTCTGATATCTGATTATTTTTTAGAGACAGGGTATTACTCTATTACTCAGACTGGAGGGCAGTGATGTCCTCTTAGCTCACCATAGTATCAAACTCCTAGGCTCAACAAATCCTCCTGCCTTGGCCTCCTGAGTAACTGGGAGTTCCGTCATCCACTGTCATGCTCAGCTAATTTTAAATTTAACTTTATTTTATTGTAGAGACAGGATCTCACTATTTCACCCAGAATCTTCTCCACCTACTGGTCTTGTGTAATCCTCCTGCCTCATCCTCCCAAAACGCTAGGGTTATAAGTATAAACTACTGTTCCTGGCCAAAAATATATTTTTAAAATAATTTTTTCATGATGCAAAATACTTCTATGTATTTTGCTATCTGGTTTTTATAATGATTAGGTGGTATTGAGAAGACTTTGATGAATGGCGTGCCTTATTCTGAATTTCATAAAAAGAAATTTTACTTGCAATTATAATTCGTATTCACTGAGATAAAGCTACCACATAACTCTCTCTGGCCTCACTTATTCCTATATGTTGACCATACAACAGATCCTTTCATTATTAGAGAATCTACTTTTGCTAAAGGAAGATGAAATGATATTTTCAACACCTTGAAACTCAAGCAGTAGTCCCGGGTAAATTAAAACAAATTCTGTGGTAGTCATTAGTAAGTAGTTTTTCAAACTTATCTTCACGTTAGGGTTACCTGGAGAGTTTTAGAAACTACAGAAGGGAGGCAGGAGAAGAATAAAATGGCCTAATGGAAACCTCCAGCAATCATCCCTCTGCACTAACACCAAATTCAACAACTATGCATGCAAGCAAGCACCTTCAGAAGAACCAAAAATCAGATGAGTTAGAATACTACCTAGTTTTGGCATTATGTCATGGAAAAGGTCACTGAAGAGGGCAGAAAAGATTGTTTTGCACTGTCCACAACACCCCTCCCCCAGCCCCTGGTAGTACTGAGTGGAGAGACAATCTGTGTGCCCAGCTGAGGGAGAGTGAATTAACTATGGGGCTTTGCACTGAAATTCTGGGCCACTCTGGTAGAGGGAAACAGAACAGAACAGAATTCTACTGGTGGCCGTGGAGGGAGCATTCAGACCAACCAGACCAGAGGGAAATCCTCTGCCCTGAAACTCAAATTTCAGGTAGCCCCACCATGTGGCTGACAAAAAAGCAGCCTGGGCCTCAACTAAATTTATAAGTCAGTTGGGCCACAAAGGCTTCAGTCCTTGGGCAATTCTTACAGATGTGTTGACTCAGAGCCAGTGGACTTGTGGTTAACATAAGCCAGGGAGACAATGGCAGTGGCCAAGCCAATGCCTGTGTTATCCCTCCACTGATCATGGGCAGTATGGCCGAAAGAGTCTTCTTCCACTGAGGGAAAGGAAAGGGAAAAGTTCAGAGAATTTTGTTCTGTAACTTGGGTACCAGCTCAGCCACAGCAGATTCCTAAAGCCCCTGAGTCCAGGTCTTTGTTCCTGGAAGACATTTCTGGATCCAGTCTGGGCCAGAAGGAAACATGCTACCCTGAAATGAAGGACCAAGTCCTGGCAGGAATCACCACGTGATGACTAAAGGGCCCTCAGTCTTTGAAAAAAACATCATAGGTAGCCAGGCAACAGTCAGCACAGGCTTTGGGTAGGCTTGACTGATTTAATGTGTGACTGAGTGCTGGCGACTACAAAGGAGTGCCCACATTACTTCTACCCCAACTCTAACAGTCTAGCACAGAGAGTGAGGGAAGATAGTGAGAGACTTTCCCAGGGAATACTACCATATCTCACTTAACTCCACCAAGGGAGAACCACCAGGACTCCACAAATCACAGAATTACTGGACTTGGGGCAATCCCAGTGCTGATGATACAACTGCAGTGACCAAAAACACAAATTACAATACACAGTTACTTTTGAATATCTACAAAGCCTTCTTAAGAAGGATGGTTTCGAACAAAACAGACTGCAAAAATTAAAATGAATAACTAACTTGTCACTGTTCAGACATTGATGAACAACCATAAACACCAACACTATCTAGGCAAATATGACCTCATCATATGAACTAAATAAAGAACCAGTCCAAGAATGTCCAACCTTTTGGATTTTCTGCACCATATTGGAAGAGGGGGAATTGCATTGTGCCACACATTAAATACACAAACATAATATAAGCTGATGAGAAATTTTTTAAAAAGTTGTACATAATTTTTATCTGCATAGCCAAATTAATATCTGGTACCACACGTAGGCAAAAAGGCCTTACACAAAGTGCATGTGGCCCATGCACCACAGGTGGATACCTCTGTGGCTAATCTTGGAGTGATGAAGACACCTGACCTTTCAGACGACAAATTTAAAATGGCTTCCCTGAAGAAGTGCAATGAATTTCATGAAGCACAGAGAAGGAATTGAGAAGCCTATCCCAGAAATTTATTGCAGAGATTGAAATAATTTTTAAAAATCTAGCAGAAATTCTGGAAATGAAGAATTCAATTGACAAACGAACTGAGAAATACATCAGAATCTCTCAATAATAGAATTGACCAAACAGAAGAGAGAGTAAGTGAGCTTGAAGGTAGGCTACTGGAAAATACATAGTTAAAAATAGAAAAAGAATAACAAAGAATAAAGCACAAATACAAGATTTACAAGATAGCCTCAAAAGGGCAAATATAAGAACTATTGGTCGTAAAGAAAAGCTAAAGAGAGAGACGGGGGTAGGCTGTTTATCCAAAGAAATAATAACAGAGAGCATTCAAAACCTAGAGAAAGATGTTAGTATTCAGACCTCATACCTCTTTATGAGACCATAAGACATTGGGCAGATTCTACCTCGAAGCATTTGATAATCAAGCTCCAAAGGATAAAGACAAGGTCCTAAGGGAAGCAAGAAAAAAGGAAAAAAAAAATGACATGAACGTATAAAGGAGTTATATATTCCGATATGTCTGGCGGCAGACTTCTCAGTAGAAGTCAATGGGCCAGGAAAGAGTGGCATGAGATATTCAAAGTGCTGAAGGAAAAACAAACAAACAAACAAACAAACAAAACCCTTAACCCTATAATATTATATTCTGCAAAAATATTCTTCAAACATGAAGGAGAAATGAAGACTTTCTCGAGCAAACAAAAGATGAAAGATTTAATCAACACCAGATGTGTCCTACAAGAAATGATAAAAGTAGTTCTTCAATTTGAAAGAAAAGGAGATTAATGCACAAGAAGAAATCTTCTGAAGATGCTGAATACTGCTGCAAATGTGTTGTATAAATCATGTCTTGAGTAGAAAGACTAAAAGGCAAATCTACCAAAAATAACTACAACAACTTTTTGAGACATAGATACTATAAAAAAGTATAGATGGAAACAACAAAAAGTGAGAGGTGAGGAGCAGGCATAATAGAGGTAAAGGTGATAATTTATACATTTCTCTTTGCTTGTCTGTTTATTTGTAAGCAGAGTTGGCATAAGATTAACATAATCAGTTCTAAAATATTCTTTGCAAGCCTCGTGGTTGCAAAACACCTGTAACAAATAAAAAATAGAAAGCAAGAAACGAAAACATACAACCACAGAAAACAGTTTCAACAGAAGAAGACAGAAAGGAATGAAGAAAGAAAGAGAGGACCACAAAACAAGCAAAAATCAAGTAACCACATGGCAGTAGTAAGTACTTACATATCGATAATAACATTGAATGTGAATTGACTAAACTCTCCAATCAAAATACATAGAGTGGCTGAATGGATAAAAAAACAAGAGGCAAAGATATTTTGTCTACAGGAAACCCACTTCACCTGTAAAAACACACATAACATACACTGAAAATATAAGGATGGAAAAAATATTCCATGCAAATGAAAACCAATAAAAGAGCAGGAGTTGCTATATTTCTATCATATAAAATAAATTTCATGACAAAAACTATGAAAAGAGGAAAGTCATTATATAATGATAAAGAGGTCAATTCAGCAAGGAGATATAATCATTCTAAATAGAGATTATATGCACTATATATATGTATATATGTATATATACATATATATGTGAGTGTATTTATGCATTATATATATATGTGTGTATAAATGTATATGTGAGTGTGGATATATATAAATATCTATGTGAGTGTATATATGTACATATGCATGTATACACATAATAGATCTAAAGAAATAGGTAGATCCCCAAATCATAACTATTGGGACCTCAACACACCATTTTTCAGCATTGGCCAGATTATCCACAAAGAAAAATCAATGAAAAAACATTGGACTTAACTTTCACTTTAGACCAAAAGAGGGGCCTACCAGATTTACAGACTGTTTTCACCCAACAACTGCAGAATACACATTCTTCTCCTCAGCTCATGGGTGATTCTCAAAGATAGACCATACGTTAGGCTACAAGTCTTAAAAAATTCAAAAAACTTGAAATCACACCTAATATTTTCTCTGACCACAATGAAATAAAACTGAAAAGAAATAAGAGGAATATTGGAAATTACACAAACACATGGGAATCAAACAATATGCTCCTGAGAAATCAGTGAAGAGACTAGGAAAGAAATTAAAAAATTTCTCAAAGCAAATGAAAATAAAAACAAAACATATCAAAACGTTTGGGATACAGCAAAAGCAGCAAGAAGAGGAAAGTTTATAGCAATTAAGTTCCTACATTAAAAAGTTAGAAAAGCTTCAAATAAATAGCCTAATGATGCATCTCAAAGTATTAGAACAGGTGTCCTCAAACTACAGTCCACAGGCCACCCGCAGCCCACCAAGGACATTTATTCTGCCCGCCAGGTGTTTTTCCCGCTGCTGCCTGTCCTGCTTAGCAGCTGACTCATCCCAAGGCCTGCAGTCTGGCCCTCCAACAATCTGAGGGACAGTGAACTGGCCCCCTGTTTAAAAAGCTTGAGGACCTCTGTATTAGAAGAAAAGCAAGAACAAACCAATACCCAGATTAGTAGAAGGAAAAAAAAAAAAAGATTAGAGCAGAAGAATGACATTGAAACTCTCCCTAAATTGCAAAAGTTCAATGAAAGAAAAGTTGATTTTTTTTGAAAAGATAAACAAAGCCTTTAGCCAGACTGAGAAAAATAAATACTATCAGAGATGAAAAAGGAGCCATTACAAATGATACGTCAGAAATCCAAAGGATCATTAGAAACTAGAATGAGCACTATATACCAACAAAGTGGAAAAGCTGGAAAAAAATAGAATAACTCCTAGGTACATAAAACCTACCAAAACTGAACAACGAGGAAGAAATTTAAAACGGAAATGCATTAATGAGAAGTAATGAAATAAAAACAATAATAAAAAGTTTCTCATCAAAGAAAAGCCCAGGACCCAATGGCTTCACTGTTGAACTCTATCAAGCATGAAAAGAACTAATACTCATCCTAATCAAACTATTCCAAAAATTCACAAAAATTAGAGGCCAAAAAACAAAACAGAACAAAAAAAATTAGAGGCCAATATCTCTAAGTGACATAGATACAAAAATTCTGAACAAAATAATACCAAATTGAATTCATCAACTCATTAAAAAGATTACTCATCAGGATCAAGTGAGAGTCATTTTAAGGATGCAAGGATGATTCAAAATACAAAAATCAATGTGATACATCATATTAAGAGAATGAAGGACAAAGGACAAAAACCATATGGCCATTTCAATTGATACTGAAAAAGTGTTCAATAAAATTCAAAATTTCTTCATTAATAAGAACTCTCAGAAACTGGGTATTGATGGAACTTACCTCAGTATGATAAAAGCTATATGTGACAGACCCCCAGTGAGTATCATACTGAATTAGGAAAAGCTGACAGCCTTTCTTCTAGGCTCTGGTATTATTCAACATAGTACTAGAAATTCTAGCTAGAGAATCAGACAAGAGGAAGAAATGAAGATCATCCAAATTGGAAAGAAAAAGGTTAAATTATCCTTGTTTGCAGGATGTCTAGAGAAACCTAGAGACTCTTAAAAAAATATAGAAGTGATAAGCAAATTCGGCAAAGTTGTAAGATACAAAATCAACTTACAAAAATTAGTACCATTTGTATATGCCAACAATAAACTGAACAAGAAACTAAGAAAGGAAATCTATTTATAATAAATGCAATTAAAATAAAATGCCTGGGAATAAACTTAACCAAAAACTAAAAGACCTCTATAGTAAAAGCTATAAAACATTGACGAAACAAATAGAAGGGGCCACACACGCAAAAAGAAAATATATTCCATCCTCATAGATTGGCAGTATTAATATTGTTGACATTTTCATACTATCCAAAGTGATCTATAGATTCAGTGCCATCCCCAATGATATTTTTCATAGAAATAGACAAAATAATCCTAAAATGTGTATGAAACTACAAAAGACAAGAATAATCAGAGTCATATTGAGCATAAAAGACAAAACTGGAGGAATAATATTGCCTGACTTCAAATTATACTATAAAGCTGTAGCAATGGAACAGAATAGAGAACCCAGAAACACATTCCCATATCTCTAGTAAACTTCTCTCTGACAAAGGTGCCAAGAGCATATGTTGGAGAAAGGACAGTCTCTTCAATAAATGATGACTAGAAAACCACATATTCATATGCAGAAGAATGAAATTAGATCTTTAACTCTCACCATATAAAAAAGTCAAATCAATATGAATTAAAGACTTATATCAAAGACTACCATGAAACTATGAAAACAAAACACTGAGAAAATGCTTCATGACATTAGTCTGGGAGTCTTCTTGAGTAATAACCCCAAAGCACAGGTAACCAAAGCAAAATTTGACAAAAGAGATTGCATGTAACCAAAAAGCTCCCACACAACAAAGGAAACAATCAACAAAGTAAAGAGACAAACCACAAAATGGGAAAAAATATTTTCAAATTACCCATTTGATAAGGGATTAATAACTATAATATATAAAGAGTTTCAACAACTCAGTAGGAAGAAAATCAAACAATCTTGGTGGCACCTATGGCTCAAAGGAGTAGGGCACATACAGAGGTGGCGGGTTCAAACCTGGCCCCAGCCAAAAACTGTGAGAAAAGAAAAAAGAAAATCAAAAAATTCTATTTAAAAATGGCCAAATAATTTGAATAGGCAACCCTCAGTAGAAGACATACAAATGACCAACAAGTATATGAAAAATTGCTCAACATCACTAGGCATCAGAAAAATGTAAATCAAAAAGACAATGAGATATCATTTCACCCCAGATATTCATAAAAAATAAAAATAATGGATGCTGGCCAGGAGGTGGAGAAAGAGAAACCCTCATGCACTGTTGGTGGGAATGTAAACTAATGAAACCACTTTAGAGAACAGTGTGGAGGGTCCTCAAACTAAAAATAGAACTATCATATGACATAGCAATCCCACTGCTGGTTTTATATCCAAAGGAAGGTAATTGAGTATATCTAAGAGATATGTGCACTCCTATGTTTATTGCAGCAATATTCACAATAGTCAAGATTTGGAACAAACCTAAGTGCCCATAAATAGATGAATGGATAAAAAAATTGTGGTAAAGGGTGATGCCTGTGGCTCAGTGAGTAGGGCGCTGGCCCCATATATTGAGTGGTGAGTTTGAACCCGGCCCCAGCCAAACTGCAACAAAAAAAATATCTGGGCATTGTGATGTGCACCTGTAGTCCCAGCTACTTGGGAGGCTGAGGCAAGAGAAATGCCCAAGCCCAAGAGCTGGAGGTTGCTGTGCGCTGTGACGCCACAGTACTCTATACAAAATGAGACTCTGTCTCTAAAAGAAAAAAAAATTGTGATACATATACACAATGTAAGTTATAAATCCACAAAAAGAATGAAATCCTGCCATTGGCAACCACATGGACGGAACTAGGAAACATTATGTTAAGTGAAATAATCCAAAAGACAAATCTTACACATTCTCGCTCATATATGGGAGCTAAATATTAAAAGCAATTGATCTCATGGAGACAGAGAATAGAATGATGCTTACTAGAGGCTGGGAAGAGTAGCATGGGGGGAGATGGTTAACAGTTGCAAAAATATAGATAGAATGAACAATATTCCATAGCACAACAAAGTGAGTATAATCAACATTAAGTTAGTGTATACTTTAAAATAGCTAAAAGATTGTATTGGAATGTTCCTAAAACAAAGAAATGATAAATGCCTGAGATGCTGGATATCTCATATTATGTTATGTATTCACCCTGCTGTGATTAATTCATATTATATGCCTACATCAAAACATCACATGTGCCCTATAATGATACACTACTATTATGTACCCAAAATAATTACAAATTTTTAAAAACTCAGGAAAGTAAAAAAATCTATAACCTTCCCCCCCAAATTATGATTGATTGGTTTGGGGTATGGCTTAGGCTTTGGAAGTTCTAAACGTTTGATAGGTTATTCTAATAGAGACAAATTTGGGAACTATGGTCATTTGGATCAAGGTATTGATGTTCCTACCTTAATCTTGGGATGGGTTTTTGGAATGCCGTGTTAACTCTCAAAGTAGGTTTTCTTTTCGACAGAAAAGAAGCCCACTCAGCAAAATAATTTAAGGAGGTTTATTCTGAGCCAAATCTGAGGACCATGACCCAGAGCTACACCTCAGAAGCCTTGACCAAGTGGACTTGACTTGCAGTGGTGGGGTTAAAGTTTGTTTTTATACATCTTAGGGTGACAGGAATTACAGGAGAGGTCTTAAATAGCTCCAAACCATACATTGGTTTGCCCCCCAAAGTTGGGAAATCTGGAAGGAGGGGCTGACAGGTGATAGGTGGGTTTAAAGATTCTTTAAGTGAAAATTGGCTTTGCCTAAAAGAGCAGGACTCAGTGAAAAGGAACGCTTAAGATAAGAGGTCTATTAATTAGAGACAAAGTACTTGACAGACTAAAGTAGTTTGTTATGTATATTGAGGACTTGGAGGCATAGCCTGAGGCCTGTTGGTGAGTCACAAAGGACATCTCTAAGAAGGAGAGGGTGCGTGTTGGAGGCGTGTCTGAGCTCCTCACTCATGGCTGGCAACTAGCTTTAAGGGTCCTCTTGGCCAAGAAGGGGTACAGTCAGTCAGCCACTTATGGGGAATCTTAAGATTTCATTTTAGTTCACAGAATTCAGACCTTGATTTTCCTGAACTTGTCTGCAAAGACTCCAGTTAGGAATGAGAATGCTCAAGGTGTGTCTTAACTTGGGAGTCTTTCGTAACCTATCCAAGCCCGAGGCTAAGTATTGGTACCATGTTTATCCCTGAATGGGAAAGTGAAAAAGAGTAAGAATCATTTATAGACTTTAAAAAATCCCTCACACCACCACCTCCCCAGACAGTTGATTTGAACAGAATGATATAACTCTTTATTAGTTAAAAATGGGATTTACAGCGACTTTAATATGCTGTGATTAGAGGAAGAGACCCATCATGGCAAGTCCTAATGATACACCAAGTAACTATCTAATGAAGATATTGATGATCTAAGAGGGAATACTCTCATATTAACACATTATTAATTACTGTCTGCTGACTTCACTAAATTCTCAAAGCATAGAATACTATTAAAAACCAGTAGTGGCTCGGTGCCTGTGGCTCAAGTGGCTAAGGCGCCAGCCACATACACCTAAGGTGGTGGGTTCCAATCCAGCCCAGGCCTGCCAAACAACAATGATGGCTGCAACCAAAAAAAATAGCAGGGCGTTGTGGCGGGCGCCTGTAGTCCCAGTTACTTGGGAGGTGGGAGACTCCCAAATGAGGCAGGAGAATCACTTGAGCCCAGGAGTTGGAGGTTGCTGTGACCTGTGATGTCACAGCACTCTACCCAGGGCGATAGTTTGAGGCTCTGTCTCAAAAAAAAACCCCAAAAAACAAAAAAACCAGTGGCTACTTTGCAAAATAGATATTTAGCAGCCATTGAACTTTTGATAAGTTTATGGTCTTAAAAATGGCTAAAATCAGTGTTCTAAAGGCACATATATAATAAACATCTACTGTGGCCATAAATCCTTTCATCCAACTTTCTTTCACTTTCTTTTTCTTTTCCATTCCTCCTTTCTTTCTTCCTTTTTCTTTCTTTCTTAAATGAATGAACAGACACGTATTCCATCATCACGAAAGCCTTGTGCAGTGGCTGCCAGGTGACACGGGCCTGTGGTAGAAGGCAGAGAGAATATGTACAAGGTCGTTTTAAGTACCAAAGAAAGAAAAACAGTAAACCACCTGCTTAAGCTGATCTCTAGTGTTTTCTAATTCTTTGGACTTGGGTCTCTGAATAATTGAACCTTGATCTCATTTAAGGTGAAGAAAATACACACAGGTGGCCTAACTTCTAATTATTTCATTTCCATTGAAAGGCACAGGTGTCAAAGTCTTAAGGCTTCTAGTCCTTCATTTAGTGCACTAAATCTTGTTATTTTTTTTTTTTTCTTTTAAACAAAGCACCAACCGCCCTGTTAATCCAAAGTAATGGCTGTGGCTCCTTTTACTTTGCACTATTGCTTAACCCTAATTCCTTTGGTTCTTATGATTTGCTGTGGTTGCTGCTGCTGCCTTGAAAACCTTTAATGTTCTCTAGGATCCTGGTTCTCAGTCTCTTCTGCTTGTTGGATCCCTTGGGCTGCTCTAAAAACTGCTGATGGTCATGTCCCACCCAGGGAGATTCTGATGTAATTGGTATGCAGTGCAGCCCAGGCATTGAGAGTGTTTAAAGATCTCCAGATAATTCCAACATACTGCACAGTTTGAGAACTTCTGTTCTAGGATGTGGAATCTGGTACTGGTTTCCATGTCCATTGCTGACTTTTTCTGTCTTTGGCCTAGCATTCATGGATATCTGGTCAGTGTTTCTTCTCAATGAACACAACAGGAGAAGACCATCAACTTGGTTTACCTATTAAGTGTGTTATAGCAACTGATTTTACTTCCTTTGAATATAGACTTGGTTTGGGGCCTGTGTAATGGAAATATTGTAGGATATGCATATACATAGAGTGCAGGAAATGCCAGAGTATAACCTGACAGCTGCTTATCCATTATACATTTTGAAAATGAAACATTAAGCGCACCTAGAGAAGACTGTATGTGTTTCTGATTCTGAATCTAAACATCTAAACCATGGTTGAATGTATGATGAAAGCACAAATTTTGCCTTTACTCAGAGAGTGAGTAGTGACTTAAAATCAAATCTTTAATTAGTAATATTGATGCAAGTCATAGTAAAACTATTAATCCATATTTTAATGATTCAGACTTTGTAATTCTAAAATGGTCCAGTTATTTTTTACTACATTTTAAGTGATTTTTTTTTAATCTGTGGAATTTCTTAAAGCAAGAAGTATTCATACTAAAATCATTGTTTTTAAACTTTTTTAATGAAATGAGAATTCCAGGCCGAGCTATTCCTTTAGCATAGTTATTGTATAAATATCATTATTACAATAGAAACCAAAATGAAAGAAAGAAAATATAACAGGCAGCCATCAACCCCCAATGAAATAAGTATTTTCATAGCTGAGAGGTCCCTTATTATCCTTGTGTCTACAGGCAAGCATTTTATAAATAATTCCTGTAGGCAAAAATTCTCTTTCCAATAATGACACATTAGGCCTTGCATGGATGAACTTTTTCCGTTAATATACCTCATTTTCTTTTTTAATACTTATATCTCAGTTTATAAAAGATGCTGCTGTTGGAAAATAATAAAATGAATTTATTAAATAAATGAATTTATTTAAAATTTATTTAAAATTTAAAATCTCTGCTAGATTCTAAAATTTCATGAAGCTCTCCTGTATTTTAAAATCTGCTTATTGCTGGACTTTATCACTTATTTTATTCTATCTCCTTTTATTTTAATTCAGAAGCAATATAGACATATGTTTTGTTGTTTAAAAAAATTGAAAATACATAGTTTGAAAATATTCCTTTAGGAATAGAGAAATATTCAGAGCCATTTTCATTACGGCTTCCTTCTCTTACCTCAGAAATTCACCCTTCCCTGGTTGTGAATTTTAAGTATTTTGTATCTATCCTTCTAGCATGAATGAGACAGTCCTATATTAACTGGCTCTGAATTCCTTTTTATCCACTGAATATGTCTTGAAGAAATTTCAAAATAATACATGAATGCTCACCACTTTCTTCTAGAAAGGTTGCATGCTATTTTGTAGTTCAGATATTGATCACATGCACCCAGTTCTTTATTCTTCCAAGCAACGTATTGCTGGACAACCTTATCATTGTATGTTCCTTTATGTGTACAAGGTTTGCTTAAAGGAGTCTTTCATTGTAACATATAATGTACATTGCTAGTTGCCTTCTGATAGTCTCTGTCACATTACATTCTCAATTCTTCGCATCTTTTCTATTAGTAGATATCAATCTTTAACAAATAAATGGGTGAAAATATCCTATATAGTATTTTAATTTGCTTTTCATTGCTTATGAATAGTGTTTACTTAAAACTGTTTATTAACCATTCATAGTCTTTTTCTGCCTTTATTCTGAAATTGTATTTTTTTAATAATTTTTTTTTGTCTTTCCTGCCTTTTCCTTTTGCCCCCTCCTTCCTTGTCTATTCTGGCCACAGCATGTCATCTCATAGTAGATTTTATATGAAAACCTCAAGCAAAAACTCCTGGAATTATTACAGAAATACAGGAATGTCCCAAGGTATAAGATCAATGGACACAAATCGGTAGCCCTCATATATACCAACAATAGTCAAGGTGAGAATCAATTCAAAGATAGAACACCCTTCACAGTAGCACCAAAGAAAATGAAATACCTTGGAATATATTTAAAGATATGAAAGATCTCTCCATAAAGAGCCACAAAATACTGAGAAAAGAAACACAGAGGATATGGGGGGCCATATTCCTCTCATGGTTGGAAGAATCAGCATAGTTAACATGTCTGTACTACCCAAAGCAGTCTACAGATTTAATGTACTTGCCATTAAATACCATATCATATTTCAAAGATCTTGAATAAGTAGTTCTATGTTTCATATGAAATCCAAAAAGAAAAAAACCCAAATAGTTAATGTAATTCTATGAAGTAACAACAAATCAGGTCACATCATATTACCTAACTTCAGGCTATACTACAATTCTATAGTGACCAAAATGGTATTGGCATAAAAATAGAGACACAGACCTATGGAACAGAACAGAGATGCCATGTGATAGTTGGCAAAGCAAACAAATACATACACTGGAGCGAAGCATCCCTATTCAATAAATGGTGCTAGGGGGACTTGTTAACCACATTTAAAAAACTGAAACTGATGGGTGCCTATAGCTCAGTGGTTAGGGCACTGACCATATGCACTGGGGTTGGTGAGTTTGAACCTAGCCTGGGCCTGATAAGCAAACAACAACAATAACAAAAATTGCTGGGCATTATGGTGGGAACTAAAGCATAGGATAGGGCTTGAGCCCAAGAGTTTGAGGTTGCTGTGACCTATGATGCTATAGAACTTTATAGAGGGTGACAAAGCGAGACTCTGTCTCCAAAAGAAAAACAAAAAAATCCTGAAACTGGACCTGCCTCTCTCACCAATTGCAAAAATTAACTCAAGATAGATAAAAGATTTAAATCTAAGACATGAAACTATAAAAACCCCAGAAGAAAGTGTGAGAATAACTCTTAATCTTATCTGTTTAGGAAAAGAATTTATGAAGAATATCCCACTGGCCATCATAGCAACAACAAAAATAAATGGGACCTGAACAAATTAAAAAGCTTCTGCACAGCTAAGGGGGTAATCAGCAAAGCAAAGAGACAACCTATTGAACGGAAGAAAATATTGCATGCTATGCATCCAGCAAAGGGCTAATAAACCAGAATCTGAAAAGAACTCAAACAAATCAACAAGAAAAGATGAAACAACCGCATTAAGATCTGGGCAAGAGACATGAGCAGAAACTTTTCACCTGGGGACAGATGAATGGCCAACAACACATGAAAAAATGGTCATGGTGCCTAATCATCAAAGAAATGCGTATCACACCCACTCTTAGATATCCCCTAATCTTAGTGAGAAGGTGTCAAAGCAAGTAGATTCTGGCTTGGGTGCAGAGATAAAGCAACACTCATGTACTGTTGGTGGGAGTGCAAACAAGTACAACCTCTATGGAAAGAAGTATGGAGATTCCTCAAGGAACTAAATGTAGAACAGCATGTGATCCTGCCAACTCATTGCTAGGTATCTACCCAAAGGGGGAAAAATAGACTTTTTACCCTAAACACATTTCCACTTGAATGTTTATAGCAGCTCAATTGACAATTGCAAAGATGTGGAAACGACCCACGTGCCTTTCAACACACGGATGGATTAATAAATTATAGTATATGTACACCATGGAACACAGAGTACTATTCAGCCATAAAAAAAGATGGAGATTTTTTATCTTTTCTAACAACTTAGAAGGATTTGGAGAACATTGTCCTAAGTGAATATCACAGAATGGAAAACCAAGCATCACAGGTGCTCAGTATGAAACTGGAGCTCGAAGATGAAAAACGACATGATCACGTGACAGAAAACTCAATACAAGTCAACAAGTGGGGTGGGGGAGAGATTGGGTAAATTCTCAGCCAATAGGCACATGACATGGGTATATTGAGCACTTCCTGGATAAAGGACACTAATTGCTTGAGGGACTTGAACCTCAGAAAAGCAAACAATGTACCCTAATCATATATACCACCATATTAATCTGAAATTTAATAAAAATATGCTGACTGTACTGAAAAAGTGTTAGGTCAGCAACTTTAAGCATTACGTAAACTTTCAGAAGATTTTAATTGTTATAATCAATTTTTTGAATGACCGGAACTTATATAAATAACATAATATGCTGATTCTCAGGTCTCTATCATCTTGAAGATTTTGCTTCCCTACTAGGAAGCAATGGCTCCTAAATATGAAATAGGATACTAGTAGTGTGGTTAGAAGAATGTTGCAGAATATTTCTTGGAAAAAAAGACCAAAAAAAGAGCTTACAATTTCCCAGGCTTTTTGAGGAACAGCACAACCAAACCCTCCTATGCTTTAGTGGTCAGGCCACACATATGTATATAAACGTGAAAGTTCACCGATGATAATTGTGTGCACTTATCCCTGCACAGCTAAAACAGGGTCTCCAAAAGCTGTACTGATTCTATTGCGATATTTTTCATTTCAGTGATGTAAGTATGCTTAGTGATAACCTTAAATTATAGGCTAATTATAGGCTGTAATCTTGATTGTTATTTGGCCTTCATTATTAAGTTTATAAAATAAATGCTGCTAAATTGCCTTCAAAAGCTTCCAAGTTCAAAGCATTTTAATGGAACTACTTATTCCTGGATTTAAAGTCTCAATCAGAACGAGCACTCTTTAAATTGTTAATTCCAACTGTAATTTTTACTTTCTAAAATCTCATACTAATTCCTATATTGTTGTGAAAAATAATTCTCTTCTACTAAGACCAAAGGGGAGGTTTTGGGCTAATATTTTGTTATGTAACAAATGAAAAATTAGATGAAGAAGTATTAACTGTTTTTGGACTCCTTCATTTTGATAAATTGAAGAATAAAAATTTGAATTTAGAGGAGGGTGCTAGAGTAATGATATACTTGGAGAATCCTTCTATGTGGTGAAAGAGAAAGAATGTGCTCTCTGATGTTATGGAAACCCAGATCCAAATCTTGGCTTTACTTATAGTACATTTTGCAACACTCTAGAAGCTATTTTAAAAAGAAAGAAAGCAGGGTTTGTGTCTATAGCTCAGCGGCTAGGGCACCAGCCACATACACTGGAGCTGTGGGGTTCAAACCCAGCGCAGGCCTGCCAAACAAGGACAATTACAAAACATAGCTGGGCTTTGTGGCAGGCACCTGTAGTCCCAGCTATGTGGGAGGTTGACGCAAGAAAATCTTGCCTAATCCTAAGAGTTTGAAGTTGCTGTGAGCTGTGATGCCATGACACTCTACCTAGGGTGACATAATGAGATTCTGTCTCAAAAAAAAAAAAGAAGGAAAGAAAGCATCTACCTTGCATGATGGCTACACTGAATACATAAGAATGAGGTAATTTGAATACAAATCTGGTCATGTGTTAGAGCCATGATCATGTTGATAGTGATGATGAGCAGTAATCATTAAAAGTTTCCTACAAATAAGGTACTGGATAGTGGTACTTAATTATTTAATATTTTCACATTACATTCCGACAAGTGCCCTGTGAAGAAGGTACCCTTTATTAGCTCCATTGTACGAATGAGGAAATTTAAGCTCAGCAACAGCAAGCAACTTACTCAAGTCCCACAGCATGTAAGTGCTGGAAATATGATTCAACGGTAAGCAACCTGAGTCCAAAGTTTATGCGCTTAAGTTAAGTTCCATTGCCTTTCTCTTGCTGTTGCAAGAGATCACAGCTGGTACATAGCAGAGCAGCTAAGGGAAGAACTTGATAGAGTGACAAGCATCAGAGGGTACTCTGGAAGCATTCTGTAGGATGAATGGATTGGGGTGAAAACTACCTAGGAGGTGAAAGATCATTTGGGAGGCCATGGCAGTTGCTGGGAGAAACGTGCCTGAGCTGGGAGATACAATGATTTTAGAGAAATTTTACTGGAACTCGTATTGCATTAGAGTTAGTTGACTGACTTATGCCAGAGGACTGGTGAGGATGCCTAAGTCTATGGGGGCAATTTTTCTTTAAGTATGTATACCCAAGGCTTGGCGCCTGTGGCTCAATCGGCTAAGGCACCAGCCAGGTACACCTAAGGTGGCGGGTTCGAATTGCCAGCCCGGGCCCGCCGGGCGTTGTGGCGAGCACCTGTGGTCCCAGCTACTTGGGAGGCAGAGGCAGGAGACTCGCTTGAGCCCAGGAGTTGGAGGTTGCTATGAGCTGTGATGCCATGGCACTCTACCCAGGGGGATAGCTTGAGGCTCCGTCTCAAAAAAA
>CAUYQV010025029.1:0-30414 GCA_963574575.1 Galagoides demidoff | reverse complement strand
CCATTCAATCCTACAATTCCTCTACTAGATATATATCCAGAAGACCAAAAATCACATTATAACAAAGATATATGTACCAGAATGTTTATTGCAGCCCAATTCATAATTGCTAGGTCATGGAAGAAGCCCAAATGCCCATCGACCCACGAATGGATCAATAAATTATAGTATATGTACACCAAGGAATATTATGCAGTCTTAAAGAAAGATGGAGACTTTACCTCCTTCATGTTTATATGGATGGAATTAGAAAATGTTCTTCTTAGCAAAGTATCTCAAGAATGGAAGAAGAAGTATCCAATGTACACAGCCCTATTTTGAAACTAATTCATAGCTTTTATAGGAATGTCATAACCTAATTATAGCCTTTAGAATATGGGAAAGGGGTGGGAGAGGGGAGGTCAGGGGGATGGATGGGGGGAGAGAGGGTGATTGGTGGAGTCACCTCTATGATTTATCTTACAAGGGTATAAGTGAAGCTTTCTAAAAGCAGAGTATGAATGTCTTAACTCAATAACTAAGAAAATGACATGAAGGTTATGTTAACCAGTTTGATGAGAGTATTCCAAAATGTATATGAAAACAGCACACTATACCCCATGATTGCATTAATGTACACAGTTATGCTATAAGAAATAAAAAATAATAAAGAATAGGAGTCTATGGCTGGGCATGGTGGCTCATGCCTATAATCCTAGTATTTTGGAAGACCAAGGCAAGAAGATTGACCACTTGAGGTCAGGAGTTTGAGACCAGCCTGAGCAACATAGCAAGACTCTATCTCTATAAAACATAGAAAAAAATAATTAGCTGGGTGAGATGGCATGCACCTTTTGTCCCAACTACTCAGAAGGCTGAGACAGGAGGATTGCTTGAGCTTAGAAGTTTGAGGTTTCAGTGAGCTGTGATGATGTCACTGCACTCTAGCCTATGGGATCACATGAGATCCTATCCCGCCCCCACACACACACACAAAACGATAGGAGTGTAGGGAAGGAGTAACGTGAGTAATGATACAAGGATAAAAGGAAAGCCCAAAGCAGAAATACTGGTGCTCAAATCTATGGGGACTTTCCAAGGAGACTTAGGAAAAGCATTTCATAATTGTCCACTTAGAAGATAAACAGGGAAAGAGCTTATGATCACAGATGTCTCTGCTGTCAAGGTTTGTCTCAGAGGCACTAAGTTCCCCACACACTACCAGGTTCTTCTTGGATAACAGCAAAGAACAGGGTTCCAGTGGACTTCCAGAGCTGCAGCACCAGAGAAGCCATAGGACAGAAAGTGAGAAGCACATTGCCTGGGCCTTGGTGGGCACTGCCTTTCACAGAGCTAATCTCCCTTACAGAGGAGCCAAGAAGATAGTGAAGTGATGAACCAGAAGGGTCCAACACAGTTTCTTTTTTTCATGAGGGATCTCATTTTCTATGACTAAGTGTCACGCTCACCCCTAAATGCAAAGAAGTGTGTATGTATTTGCCATTTGTAGTCTCTGGAGTAAATGAGCTTTGCCAGCAAGACACAAGAAGGTAGGTGTGCATGTCCTGATCAGTGTAAGGGATTCTTATAAATTCCATGTTAAAGTTCTGTGTCCAAAGGAAGAGAAGGTCATATGGATGATTTTGCAGAGAGACCACTTGCTGGTCCTTCCCCAGCATCCTCACTTCTCTTCCTCCATAATTACGAAATATTTGGGACAGCTCATGTCTGCCCAAAACAAAGACTGCTATTCCCAGCCTGCTTTACAGCCAGGTGGATCACAAGGCTCAGGTCTGAATAATGAAATTAAGCAGGTGTCATATGTGTAATTTAGGAGTGAGAGTCAAAAGGTTCTTTTAAAAGAACCTTTTGAAAAGGAAATGAGGAAATAATAATACTTTATTCTGTTCCTATTTCATTCCAAGCTGGGTCTCTTGCTTAGATGCTATTTCATTTTTTATTCTCATGTCAACATATAGGAAATGCATTTGTATTTCCACTTTATAGCTGAGGAAACTGAAGCTCAAATACACATTTGAAATTGACATTGAAGACAGAGGGAGTCATGTAGAGGAGCAAGGCTATTTTGCTTAGTGACTGCCCCTGTGTTTCAGCAAATGTCCCTCTTTGCTCCTCTCTTATAGTTGTCCTGAGGGTCTTTTCCTTTCTTGTAGCCACTCGCATGGTTATCAGAGAGATTCACTCCGGGACCAAACCTCAATACCAATGAAAGAAGATTGGAGTGCTTGTTTGCCCAGGGAGGTTTTTCCACTACCCAAAAGGTCAGACTCACTAAAAAGGGGGTGAGGAAGATTGGGGAAACTGAGATGCTTGAGAGAGAAGTGAAAGTTCAGTTCTACTGGAGGGGAGAATTGATAGAGTCCTTGCACCTCCATGATCAGAGAGCTGGAAGCAAACTGAATTGTTCTCATGCCACCAACCTCAAGATGCTCCCAGGTCCTCTGCACCCCAACTGGTCTACCACATACATAAAACCCACCACCTAACAGTCCTAACACCCTGGGGTAGCAGATGGCCAGAACAGAAATGCTCTCCCCTAACCAAAGGGGACTGAGGAAAACCAACTGGCTATTTATGAGGAGCCAGGAGAACAGTGGATTTCACATTCACATTACAATGGATATCTTAGCATGGGAGAGCTATGTGGAATACTAAGTTTGATTTTAAAATAGATATTTGACAATGGCATAGAGTAGTTGAAAGCACAGGGAAGATTTTGTCAGTTCAGGCATGAAGGTACAAAAACTAAAGATCAGAAAGAAAAAGGAGAAGTGAATGGGTGGAAATTAAGAAGAAAAACTAGACATGGTGGTTGGCATATGAGAGAAGAAGGAAGAAGAAGAGTAGGGAACATCGGGGTTCCCATGGACCCCAGGGAGAATAGTGAATGATGCCACTACAGGCTAAAATAAAGAAGAAAAAGAATGGGAAGTCAGCATAGGAGGGAAGATAACTTCTGCATTGGACAGAAGGAATTAGAAGCAATGCCTGGATACATATTTGGAAATGCCCATAGAAATAGGCCTGGGACTTGGGAAAAGTGTCAGAGCAGATGACAGATCTGAATCCACTGAGCAGACATCTGTTGAACAATTAGGTGCAAGACTGTGAAGTGTCCTAGCTATAAGGTTAACAAGACTGTTACTGGCAAAGCACATTTGAACTCAGCTGATAGGTTTTCAGCAGACTACTGAGCTCTCCCAGGGGAAAAAAAGTGAAAAGGGTGGAGTCAGAGAGCTGAGGTTAGGGCCTTTTCAAAGAAAAACTTTAAGAGGATGGAGGGCAGCTCCAAGGCCTGCAAACCAGTCAGGAGAAAGCAGAGTAATTACCTGAGTAATTAGGGGGGCCTGGTTGACTTTGCTAGTTCACTTTGGTAATCAGCAGGAACAAGGAATGGAATACAGGACAGTAGGGCTAGAGGTACAGGCAAGACAGGGAGCCAAGGGCATGGCCTTTCCACTCTAGACATCTGGAGATATATTTACTATTCCAAGATTATTACAGGCAGAAACTCAGCACAGCTTTCTCCTGTTCCTCCTGGAATATAAAACTAAGGAATATTTCATAAAGGAGAGAGGTACTATAAGAAGGTACATTGAGAAGACAGCACAGATGGCTTATCATTTGCCCCCACAAGAAATCAGTGCTCATCTCTAGGCTGAAAGGATACTCTTTGCAGAAGACACATTAACAAAGGGTCATGCCCTAGGGTGGGGAGAAGAGAGATGGATGATGTGGTAGTGGTAGAGGGAATTTTAAAGAAAAGGAGGGCACCTTTTCCTTTGAGACTGGAAGAGACAGAAAAGATGGAGAAGAAACAGCCAAGTTTGGGGAGAAGAGGGACTAAGAAAGAGCTGATGAAATGACTAAAATTGAATGGAATCCAGTGCAGCCCCACTGACAGGAGCACAGTCAGAACGATAGAGGAGGGAAATCTCCTAAGCAGCCAGGGACAGCTGGCAGAGGACTGGCAAAGCCAGCCCAATTGTAGGGTGCAGCTTGTGGCTGCAGGAGATGAGCTGAGGAAATGACCCCCAATCCCACTGGAGCCAGCACTGTTTTTGCCCTGCAGCTGTAAAGGACAGCAGTGTCTACTCTCCCAAGATCATTACAGGAAGAAGCTCAGAACAGCTCATTCCTATTCCTCCTGGATTGCAAAACTGAGGGATTATTTATACAGTAAGCAGATGCCAACCCAAATAAACTGGTCAGTAAAAATAATCACAATTTTACTATATTAAAGTATGTGAAAATAGAGTATAGCTGAACAGAAAATCCATAAAAAGGAGATTCAGATGTGCATACCAAAAGAGCTTTAGCTTCTACACGTAAAAGCTTAGCTGTGGTTGTATAAATTTAGCTAAGTTCAATGTCAGACAAAACCAGAGGTGGGGGAGATAGGAGGATTTACTATCATATAGGGAGCTTTTGGCTGCACCAACAAAAAACCTAACCAGGAAGGACTTAACAATAAGAAAAATGAATTTTCCCACACATTAAGAAGTTTTAAAGTTGGGTTGCAAAGGTGGTTAATTAAGCAATTCTACAAAGTCATCAAGAAACTAGATCCTCCTTCTTTTACTACTCTCCAACCTCATTTTATTGATGTGTTCTCTTACACAGAGTTCCCCTCATTGTCTCCAGGGGGCCACCCTACTTACCGTGGCAAAATGGTGGCATGTGGGCAACAACCTTCAAAAATAGGAAAACAGGATTATTTCCTGCTGTGCGACTCTTTTGACAAGTAAGGAAAACTTTTCCCAGAGCCCCACTCCAGAGCAGACTTCTGTCCATTGGTCAGATTAGGTCAGAAACCCACCTTTAACTCAATGGCTGGCAAGCAGATAGAGAGTCTATTATCAGCTTAATCAAGCAACACTAGGAACTGGATAATAATAATAAAAAAAAATCAAAGTCCTATTAACAAGGAAGAATAGAGGAAATGACTATTGGCTAGGCGGTCAGCATTGCCTGTCATAGATTTTGTGTTAACAAGTCAAAGAATCATGGTTCACAAATGAGCAAAGGGTTCCATCCCCTTAACTAGGACCACACAAGAATTTCAAGGTATCTGACCTAGTTACTCAGCTCAAATCCATTTTCATATATGCAAAAAAAATGCTGTCCATTTAGATGTCTTTAAGTGAGTATTTCAGCAGTGTAGCCTGGAAGAGAAGGATCAGACAGACCTAGCTACCTATCCCAGTCCCATGACATACACATACATCAGTGACCTTGACCAAGCCTTTCCAAGGTAGCTTCCTTCTCTCATAATCTTATGTCTACCATGGAGATTAATAAACAAAGAATCCCAGTGTGTAATAAGTACTATGAAATACAAGGATTGTGATTATCTTCTAAATTATAATCCAAGAATTATAAATGGGCTGCCCTGATTTATAGTCTAAGCTAATCATTGCTAAAATTATTCTACTGAATTTAGCTCTTGAATATAGGTTGATAAGAGAATCAATCCACTCTAGCATCCTAAGTACAAACTAAAAGTATTTTTAGCAAAGAACTGCCAAAAGATATATCCAGTTAAAACCATAATAACAGATCAAATAAGTCCTCATCAGCAGACCAGACATTTTGCTTTCTGGTAAAAGTAAGAATTTAGGGGAATTTATTGAAATAAATGTCACATTAGCAGAGGCATTGCAAAATGCTTACCCAGAGTACATGAGAACAGTAAATAAGTACAGAGTAACTTCTTCCTATCTCTATCCAGCTATATAACTCTCATATGAACTTTTTATAAAGTTCCTATTTTATTTTATTTTATTTTATTTTTGAGACAGAGTCTCAAACTGTTGCCCTGGATAGAATGCTGTGGCATCTTCATAGCTCACAGCAACTTCCAACTCTTGGCCTCAAGCGCTCTTGTCTCAGTCTTTGTTTTGTTTTTTCTATTTTTAGTAGAGATGGGGTCTCGCTCTTGCTCAGGCTGGTCTCAAACTCACGAGCTCAAGCTATCTACCTACTTTAGCCTCCCAGAGTGCAGGAATTACAGGCATGAGCCACTACGCCTAGTCTAAAGTTCCACTTTTAATCTCACTTCTCATCTCTAAAATTGTTTTGGTTGCCTGTCTGATATGGCCAGTGCTACTGGGATCTGGTCTACCTTGCCTTTCACTTTTTTCCAGTTCATGTGAGTCCTTTATCCCATCATTCTATCTGCCCAATGCACACACCTCCACAACTCAACATCGTCCTTCCCTCCTCTCAGCCTATACGATCCTTCCATATTTTCATAAAGAAAGAGTGACAAGGCCTCTGCTCAGGGCAGATTGCTGTAAAGATCCAGCCCTCAGGATCCACATAATTCTCCTCTGCATCCTTCCACACTTAACACTTCATCCAAGTTCACATGGGTTATTCTGAGGGCAAGTGGGATAGCAATAGTGAGGGCTCTTGAGTGAGACAACACCTAAGTTCAAATCCTGGATCCACCGCTTCCTCGCTATGTGAACTTTTTATACCTTGGTTCCCTCATCTTCAATATGGGGATAATAATAGATGTCCTCCTCCTAGCCTCATTGCTTATTAAATAAAATAATGCATGTAGAAAGTTCACACATAGTTCCTGCCACGTAGTATGAGTAAAGAATTTAGTAACTGTCGGCTGCCAACTGCTACCATTGCCTCTTCTCAAAGTGTAGTCTCACCTCACTGGTCCAACTGGAATCCCTACAGACAATGACCAAGAAGGAGATCCCTTTCCCCGCCCAGTGCTTTCATCAAGTCCTGCTGGGCCCTCACCACCTTGGCAGAGGAGGCTTCGCCATGTTTGGATCATAACTGAACTTTTACTCACACACAAGCTCATGTTCTCACCAGTAACACAGACTAGAATCACAGATGTCGATTCTGCCAGATCTCTAGACCAGGGCTCTTTCAGATGCAGCTGTTACCTTGGATGCTCACTAGTTCTAAGAGCGTTCTAGAAGGGTCAAGAAGCAGCACAACTTCTGAGAGGTGAGGACTGCTACAGGACAGCCTGGGGGCGCTGGGTCCCTGCAAAGGGGGAGAAAGATACTAAGAGGTAAGAGAAAGCTAGAGGCAGAGGATCAGAACCAAGAGGACGAGCAAAAGTGTAGACAGAAGGGATTCCTGCACACCCAAAACATGAGGGAGGGCTGAGAGGGGAAACAATACACAAAAACCGAGGCTCTGACACTGCAGAGAACTGGAGGGACACCCCAGGCTCCAGGCCCCAGGCAACAAAGCAATTGCAGACTGGAGCAGCGGGAGTCAAGAGACAAGTGTTGAGGACTGCTATAGTCCTGCCACCTCCCCAACCTGATGAAACACTGGTAGATACACTCTAAAAACAGGGGAGTAAAATGAGAAAGGGAAAAATGTGAAAAACAGAAAGTGGAAAGTCAATCCAGAAGGAAAGGTCTCCAAGAAAGAGCCTGGAATAGCATATTACCTGATATGACCTGCCTTGTGGAGAGGCTACGGGAAGGTATGCGGAGAACCGTAACAGTTACAAAGCAAATCCAGTAAGTGAAGAATGGGGTACTTATTAGAAAATAGGAAAGGAAAATAGTCATAATATACTATAGTGCTCAACTATAAATATTTACATAGTATATCAATGGGGTATAAAAATGTAAACATCATTAATTTAACCAAATTTAAAAAAAAACTATAGTAGGGCTACGTTGGGAGGGTAGATGAGGAGAAGAAGAGAGGAGGGAGGGGTCAGAGAACCAAATGAAGTTTTCTGCCAAGGCCCACTTGTGATAATGTCCTGGTGTTTTGCTGCCTACAATACTCCTCCCAGTCTGCTCCCAGTAGGAGCTTGTGGTAGCAGCAGCTCCCCAGGATGGCCCCCAGTGTTCCCTCCTATGTGTAGTCCCCTCCCACGTGATGCCAGGCTTCTGTTTGGTACAGGATTGGTCACTTTCAGAGCACTTCCACAACCGGAATCAAGCTGTCATGTTGAGATCAGTCTTTAGGGATAAGGCCCAAAGGCCCATGTGGTAAAACTGAGGCCTCTTGCCAACACCCACAGAAGTGAGCTTGGAAGCAGATCCTCCAGCTCAGTTGAGCCTTCCAGGCAACTGCAGCTCTGGAGACATTGTGACCTGTTGTCAGAATCTCCAGGCTACACCAGATTCTTAACCCTCAGAAACCAGAGGAGGTGATAATTATTTGTTGTTTTAAGCCACTGAGTATTAGGGTGATTTGTTACACAGTACTAGATAACCAGTACAGGGCTGGGCAGGCAGCTAGTGTGCTATTATTATTCCCATTTTGTGGGTAAGAAAATGGAGACTAAGAGAAGTCAGTAAATTTCCCAGAGTCTCACAGAATTGGCCTTAGGTCTTGAACTCCAGTTTTATCCTTTTTTTTTTTTTTTTTCACTCAGCAAATATTTCCCTAACTTTCTTATTTAAAAAAATGCTGAATATTATTGATATTCAGGAAATATAAGAATGATGCTTTAGAAAGACAACAGATACATGAAAATAAGCATGGTTAATGTAGCACCTTTTGGAACTGCTAACTGCCTGAATATTTCCTGCTATTTAGGCTAGGGGGGCAGAGGCAGGTACCACAAAAAAAAAGGAAAGAAAAGAAGAAAAAAAGGAACTGTTCTGATCCTTGACTGGGGCTTATTGCCAGAGTTTGGTCTTATCCTCTGCAGTGAATAATTTGTGATAAAACTGGCAAGAGAATGTATGCTCCAGTAACTTGGCCGATTGCATTAAGCAAACACAGAGCCTTGTAGAGTATTGTTTATGATAAAAGCTGACCAAGGATTCTTACATTAGAAGAACAGAGGTGGAGGAGCCCTAATACCTGAATACAATAAAACTCAAGACAGAGGCATAGAATCGGGCATTCCTCTGGCTTTTATTCTTAGAAACAAAATGTGTCTCTCTTATTCTTATAACCACGAGGATCTTTTTCTTTTAATCCTAAGAAACCTCATTTGCTCGTGTACAAATCCTCTATTTCTCAGGCTGAGATAGTCAAGTTGCCTAAATGTGGACTCAGTTTCTCCATAAAGAGTCAAGTTGGAAGGAAGTTGGGACTCTGAGCAGGGAAGTAGAAGATCTCCATTTGGTAAGAAGTTAAAAAGTCAGTCAGGAATGCAGTAGCTGCTAAATACCCACAGAGTGTAGGAGCCTTTCCTAGAAGCCCAGGACCTATCATCCTTTGTTTAATTTCTTGGCTTCCTGACAGAAAGGAGACTGTAAGAGGAGTTCAAAGCGTTTAGCAGAGATGCCCTTGATCTTTAAGGGATGGTCAAGAAGCCCAGGGCCAATAAAAAAAAAAAAATCTGTCCATCTTAAAATTTTCTGGTCCCTGTTTAGACCTGAAAGTCTTCCACAAGTAGAGTGAGTGATTACCAATATTTCCTTGTGATTGTTAGGATATTGTTAGATAATTCTGGTATATCTCAGTCCAGTGACTTCCGAGTACATTTAGAATAAAACCTTAATCTTTATGGGGTCAGCAAGGCCCTGGATAATCTGGACACTGCCACGATCATCCAGATTTTTCCTTATACTTTCCCCCAAGATCATGGCCAGGCTTCAGCCACAGTGGCTTTTTAAAGCCATCAGGTGCCATCAGCTGGAATAATCCTCTACCCTGTTCTTTCTTCCTTCATAAGCCTGGCTCTTTCCTGTGTTCAAGTCTTTGACTACCAGTGTGAGTTTCAATACCCTCCTTTCCTCATCCCCAGTCTCATCACCCTGATTCACATCTGAGTACGCATCCCTATTGGAATGTACAACTCCTTATGTTTAATGATAAAATTTGACCAATTGTTGAGCAGTTTCTATATTTCCACACTGTTCTAAGTATGTTTCTTATTAAATCATTTAGTCCTGATAACAATTCATCATACCTGTATTATAGGTTAGGAAACCAGGACACAGGCAAGTTAAATACTTTGCTTGAAGGGACACAACCACTTGCGGGTAGAGCCAGGAATTGTCCTGAGGAAACTGTTTCTTGTCCATCCCTAATATCAAACATCATTATTATAGCCCAATGAGAGGATAGACAATAGACAGGAGAAGGACCATCGTAGGTCTTGTTTACTCCTGTATCCCGGTATCTAGCACAGGGGCACAGCGCCTGGCACATAGTGGGTGCTCAATAAAGAGCCATCAAATTAATGAAAGAATAAGAGAATTTCAAAGCTCTATTCCTGCTCCCATCTCCTCTATTTTCTGGGAGATGAGCACAATGTTGATGTTGTGCAGTCCTCATTAAACTTGTACCGGAGGGAGTGAGTCACATGATCTCTGCTACAAATAGGTTCAGTTAAACTGCTCAAGTTAAGGTAGCTTGAAGCATCAAAAAGTCTCCTTACCTGGGCATGCTTGAGGTGTTGAGAAAGAAGGGTCCTTCAGCACAGCTCGCCTGCTCTAGCAGATTCACAACTGCAAACGCATTCTGTCGCAGGCACTTCAGGCATCTGTCCTGGGACCGGGTTTTGTTTGGTTTCTCTTTGTTTCTTGGCATGAGCAGGAGCCCTCCTCTACCTTCTTGCCTGCGAGGGACATGTGAATTTTATGTATGCTGGATTCTGGAGAAAAGACTCCTGAGCATTTACTAGGAAATGTATTAAAAGGCAGAAGCCCTGGATTCTTCTGAGCACTCTAGAGGCAGGATATATGACGTCTTTGAAATTTAAAATAGAAAACTGGGGAGGAGGATCAGGTGTACCACATATTACAAATTTTTAGTAATAAGAAAAATTAAAAGTTTCTGATTTAGCCAAAGTGCATTACTTCCCAAGATCAATTTATCACCCCAAGTTTGGTTCCTGAGTCATCACCACTTAGGGGTTGTCCTGAGTAATGCCCCACTCCTCTCGCTAAACACCTGAGTGAGCTGACACTCACACTCCCAGCAGCAGGCTGGAGCTGGAGTCGGAGCTGCATGCAAGCTCCCAGTAACAGGTACCTACCACTTTGCTCACCTCACCACAATCCCAAGGGTCCCCAGTGAGTGGGCAGGACTCCATGCCCAGCAAGTTCCCAGCATCGCAGCCCCTCTGCATAGCAGATGACTCCCCTAGTCATTTCTGAAATCCCCTGCATCACCAGGTCCCCTCTTTCCATCCAAGACTTTCTCCAAGTCGTGTTCTTTGTATCCCCCTCTCAGCAGTCAGCCATTTCCCAGTCCAACAGGCCTGAAAGCTGTGACCTTTACCCACCAGCAAGAATGGCAGGATGGAGCACTAATGCTAGGCAGGTGGGTACAGGCCTCCTGGTTCCAGATTCTGTGTCTGGCTCTACCAACCTGTGTCTGAGGACCTCTCCCAGCAGATCCAAGACAGGAAAGGCCCCTCAGGAAAGCAAACCTGGACTTGGGCAGAAGGAAACAATTGAGCATCTTCTCTGCTCTTGGAGTTATGAGGACATGTGGCACCCAAAGAAGAAGAATATGCAGCCATCCCCAGATGAGCTCAATTTCTGGTGAACTGCAACAGGGCTCCACATGAGGCTGGGAAAGCAGCTTGAAATAGAGGTCTGAGAGTGACAGCTTTAAAGGGTCCTGTCCCAACCCAGAAAAAAAGGCTTTCCAGAGGTGGTGGTAGCCTTGAACCAACACCTGAGGAACATAAAAGAGTTGAGTAAAAGAACAGGGAAGTACTTTCTACAGTGCAGCCTGGACTGGTGGAAGGAGGCAAAAGGCTGGAGAGAAGTGGATATGGTCTTTATTGAGGCTTCTCCTTCATACTGGTGGGAACAGCCACCTGACATGTCACTGGCAGAATGCCTGGGGTTAGATAAGAGGTTTAGACACCTGGCTAAGGCCAGCACTTGGCAAGTCTCTGAGTAACTGTGCTGCGTACTGAGTGTGTGCATAGATTCTCTAAGCAAATGTTGAAGTGGAAATAACTCATCCAAGGGACTTCTTTATCCCTGGAGAATGGACTGGTAGCCTGAGGCCCAAACTTTAGGCTGCTAGCAAAGCAGGAGGAGCGTTTAGGCAACCTCTGTCCTATAGTCTGTTCCAGGGGTTATTGAAGTTGCTAATTATCCCCAAGGGCTATCTCTTCTGGCATGCTGCCCAGTGATTAAGGCCTGTTTGGGAGACATAGCGCAAAGGGACATGCAGCGCATCCGGGTGGAGACAGCACCAGGTCTGACCCCAAGACCTTGGGAACCCCTAAGCTCCTCCCAGCTCTGGGCAGTTCTGAATAAACCGGTGGCCACCCGGCACTGCCTACGTTAAGAGCCATGCGCTCCTGCGCGGTTCGCCTAAAAGGCAAGTGAATGCAGGGCTGGAAGGTGCATTGTCCCCAACCCTGCGTCCCGCCCAGCGCTGAGTTAGTATTTCAAGAGCAAGATTCTGGTAGATGCCGGCACCTTACTGGGTCGGTGCAGCCTGCCCAGGGAGCCTAGGGCTCCGGAACCCCTAGAAGTCAGATGTCGCCTTGACCAGAAATTACCAGCCCCCTCCCTTCATATTAATCCCCTCTAGATTGCGAATAGTTTTTAAATTGCGCCTTAGGAATGAACACCAGAGGTTTGGAGAGGAGTACTGGCTGTCGGAGGAGGAAATATGGGGAATTGAAGAAAGGCGCTTACTTGCTGCGAACTGCCTTAGGGCAGTTATAATGGATTGGCCTGAACGCTGAGAGAACAGAAAGGGCATAGGATCCTCTGCTAGATCCCCTCTTCCAGCAGTTTCCAAGAAGTTTGTTTGTGTTAACCCAAAACTCTGGGTTATGGATTTGGCGTCCCCTGAAGATTCCAGAGTGGGGGACGTCGGACCTCTCTGAAGTAAATCGGTATTTCTCTTATTCCTTCCCAAAAGCCGTCAGGATGACCTGATAGAATTGAAATCACGTGGTCCCTGGATCTATGATCCTTGGCAGGCTCTGACCATAGCGCACTCCTTATCACACCTGAGTAGAGATTGCCTGGGGCACTTGGAAACCCTGCCGGTACTGGGCTGAAAGGTGCTGCTACTTCCTAAGACCCCAAGTTAAGTGAAACTTCCTGCGGAAATTACAAAGTTAGAGGCCCAGACCAAGGCTCTTGGGGGTAGACTGAACTGAGGCTGAGCAGGAATGTAAAGGTTGTGCACCTGCTGCCAACCCGTGAGGAGGTGGCGCCCTTGGCTAAGCAAATCAATAGCATGCTCAGTCTTACAGTGCAGTTTATCTGCGTGGCAGGATTATACCTCTCCAAAAGTTTTGGAAAGTGTTCTAAGTTTGGCTGCAGCATCATCAAATCCTCAAACATGAGAGTGCATGGGGTGGGGGGGGGGGGACTAGGGTTTTTCAAATCCTGTACACCAGACATCACTACTTTCCTCCCAGAGTCACTTTTGACAAATCACCTTGCCTTTCTCAACCTCAGTTTCCTAATCTGTAAAATGGGAATAGCGCCCACCTCTCTGAAGAGCGTGCTAAGGGTGAGAACTTGCACGTGTCTTTCTCATTGTAGGAAGGAGAAGCAAAGTCTTCTCAAACCTGATACAATACACGCTGGAGAAAGACCCTTCCTTCCTGCTTCCTGGCTCTCTCCTGTTTTCCTCCATTGCAGTCCCCTCCAAGCCTACGGAGCCAGTGCCATTTCTGGTCCAACCTCCCGAGAGAGGCTGGTGCAAAAGCCAATAAGCCTGGAACACAAGCAGGTCCCGGGGGCCTGGGACAATAGTTTCCATTTAATAAATATTTCCCTCAAGGGCATTTCACACCGGGCAGGCAATTATTCAAAGGAAACAGGCGCGCAGGTCGGCTCTGCGGGTTATTTCGTCCTCTTTACCCGAAGAATGCTCATCTGACGCAAGAAACGAGTCTCACAGCCTCGCTGGGTGGGGAGAGGCGCCCAGGGACAAACCGAACCTGGTTGCCGATACATCAGAAGTGCCACTAGGAAAGCCCGACACTTGGCCTCCAGGATGTCCTTACAATTTTGGCAGTTGTGGAGGAAAAATCGGAGGTTTGAAAACGTTAAATAACAACGTAAATAGGAACCATAAATAGAAATCCCACCCCCACCCCCAGCCCGGAAAGTGAAAAGCAGGTCATGGGGCTCTTAAAGGCTCAGCAACCAGGGTTCAAAATCTTTGGGATGCTAGACTCAGGGCCTTCCTGTATCAGATCAGAGGGCACTGCTCAGCACCCCCGGGGCCCAGAGACACCCCCAGGCGCTGCAAACTGGGGCAGGGGTGAAGGCCAAGAAGCAGGGACACCCCAGGAGAACGCCGCGCCAAAAGACCACCAAGGGTCTGGTCTGGTGCAAAAAGTTTATTTGGCTTTTTACCCTGCGTTTGATATATTCTTTTTCTCTTCCAAGGATCTTTGATAAGAGGGGAAAGCGCTGTCCTTGCATTTCGTGGTAAGGCTGTCCTATTTATCAACAGGAGCTCTTCTCTCTTTCGTTTTGCGTCCCGTCCCTGGGCCTTTGTATTCGAAGCCCTAATTCTCTCTTTCACCGCTGGGTAAGGAAACAGGAGGTGCGAAGAGTTTTATTTGTTGACAGCGAGGGAGACAACTGGAATCCGAGTCCCCACTCCAGAGCCAGCAGCAGCTCTGCTCTCTGCCTCTCCTGCCTTCTGGGTCCCTCACACCTCTCCCCGCCCCCACCAGTCGCGCTCCCTCTTTCCTCCACAGGCGCGCGGCAGGTGCGCCCCCTCTCCTTCTCTGCCGCTGATTGGCGCCCAGGTTGGGGAGTCACCGCCCCGCGCTTATGTCAGAGTGCCGCTGTCCCGGCCCACCTCGCCTTTGAACTTCGCCGCTTTTGGCTCTTGTTCACCAGCTTCCCTGCATTCTCAGCCAGGTGCGGCGCTAGGCTGGGCAGCTCCGGGAAAGCCGCTGGAGGTGGGGGGAGCCACGGCCGGAGACGCAGGAGGAGAGAGGGGAACCGGAGAAGGAGAAGGTGGAGAGGGGGATAAGGAGGAGCTTCTTGTCCTGGCCAGAAAATTACCTGGCCACTTAATTCCGGAGACTCTGAGACTTGGGCCCTAGCCTGTGTTGCCCGCAGCCCCCTCCCCTCCCCGCATATCTCCTCCCCCCGCCCTTCCTGTCCCCACTCGCCGCCCAGGGGCTGCCTGGGTGCTGGGACTGGCATGATCAGCTGAACTTTGCGGTGTCAGCTCTTCTCTCTGGCTTCCCCTCAGCGGGTCCGAGGCGAGGGGAACTCACAGCTCCAGCTCGGGACGGACAGACAGACGGCCAACTGCGCCCAGGCTCGCCTGCAGAACCCCTGCACTCCCCACCCCCCGCCCGCCTCTCCACCCGGACCATGTCCAAACCTTCAGACCACATCAAGCGGCCCATGAATGCCTTCATGGTATGGTCCCGGGGCCAGCGGCGCAAGATGGCCCAGGAAAATCCCAAGATGCACAACTCGGAGATCAGCAAGCGCTTAGGTGCGGAATGGAAGCTTCTGTCCGAGGCAGAGAAGCGGCCATACATCGACGAAGCCAAGAGGCTACGCGCCCAGCACATGAAGGAGCACCCTGACTACAAGTACCGGCCCCGGCGCAAGCCCAAGAACCTGCTCAAGAAGGACAGGTATGTCTTCCCCCTGCCCTACCTGGGCGACACGGACCCGCTCAAGGCGGCCGGCCTGCCCGTGGGGGCCTCCGACGGCCTCCTGAGCGCGCCCGAGAAAGCTCGGGCCTTCTTGCCACCGGCCTCAGCGCCCTACTCCCTGCTGGACCCCGCGCAGTTTAGCTCGAGTGCCATCCAGAAGATGGGTGAAGTGCCCCACACGTTGGCCACCAGCGCGCTGCCCTACGCGTCCACCCTGGGCTACCAGAACGGCGCCTTCGGCAGCCTCAGCTGCCCCAGCCAGCACACGCACACGCACCCGTCCCCCACCAACCCGGGCTACGTGGTGCCCTGTAACTGTACTGCCTGGTCTGCCTCCACCCTGCAGCCCCCCGTCGCCTACATCCTCTTCCCAGGCATGACCAAGACTGGCATAGACCCTTACTCGTCAGCCCACGCCACTGCCATGTAACCCCCAGCCTGGCCCGGACCTGAGGGGTGGCCTGGAATTGGGGTATACACCCTGTCCTCTGCGCCTAGCCCTGTCCTGCAGAAGCCTCTGGGCCAGCCCTGCTGCTGTCCCTTACACCACCCCAGACTTTTCCTCTCCCTTTCCGGGTGGAAAGGGAGGAGCCGTTCTCCCCGACCCAAGGCGCAGACAGGTGCCAGAAACTTGTAAACGTTATGACAGCTACATAGCTGCCCCTATTCGATTCTCCCAAAACAAATCTGCGACTGTACCCCTTTTGGACAAAAAAGTAGGCAGTTTTGCTTTACTTATGTCCCCTTCACTCTCCTCGGATAGGTTTTGGACTCCAAACTCCCATATCCCGATACTACATATATGCATATATATTTTTCTTTTGGCCCCTGAAAAAAAGAGCTGTGTCTCTTGTGTTTGGCCATCAGACACAACTAGGCGCTATTTGCTCTTCATGTGTTGGGGGTGGGGAGGCTTCAAAGTTTTAAACTACAGAAAGGGAAACATTTCTATTTAAAACCATGCTATGATAGTAATTGCTTCTTTAAAGGGAAAACAAAAAGGACCCACATGGTTATTTACTTTGTGTAAAGCAGTGCTCCTAGAGACCTAAGTTTACTTTTAGACAGACTGTCAGGTTATTAAGTCAGGAAGTAGAAAGTAAACAAAGAGTTAAAAGAATAAAAACATCCTAAATGGTCATAAATGTTTTGACGATGTCTTGAAAATGTACCTAGAAGGATTTTACCTCCTTACTCTGTTCATTTGTTGAACAAAGACATTTTGAATAAAGACAATCTGTCATTGCAAGAAAAAAAAAAGTAACCTTTGATGTGCGTAAAATCTATAGTCAGGAGGCCAGGTCCGCGGAGTTGGGACGTTGGGTCTCTGGGAGGACTAGAGTGCACAGAGCAACTCTACTAGTGACCGCTGGCCGCTGCCCTGCTTTGGCCCAGTTTCATGGTCTCCCGGAGGGGATAGAAGAACTGGAGTCTGGGATCTGTTGGGATCCCGCCCAGGAGACTGGCTTTTTGCCTTTGGAGGTTAGACAAAGGTATCTGTCCCTGGGACATCACTGTTTTTGCTCATTCTTCACAAAGGGGTCAAACCACTTCCAGGGGCAAATGAACTGAGACAAAGGCCAAACTCAGACCTCTGAGATGTAGAAGGGTTTACTTTTTAAAAACCAAACTCCAAAGGAATGGGGAGGAGGCTGGAAGCTCTTGAGAACCAGTTGCGTGCACAGCACTGTGTCCTGAGGGGTGGGTGTTTAAGTTCAAAGCTTTGGGGAAGGTGGGTGGAATCAGGTTTGGGTTTTGGGGTTTTTTTTTAGGTGTTTGGAAACGCTGCCCCTGGCTCCTCTGGGGATTTGAGGCACAATACTGGTTCCTAAGTTTAAAAATAAAACTGTAAAAAATGTAGAAAAACGTGTCCTAGGTCCCCGCCCCAGACTATGGAAGACTTTTCACTAAGATACTGCAGGGAGCAAAGGGAAAAGGAAGGCGATTTTGGCATGGCTCAAACAAGGAGTTAAAAAAAAATCATAAAAATTAAATAACAAACAAGGAAAAGAGTCCTTTTCTTTCCCCTTTGGGTGAATGTTTGCTTAAAGATTACTCAGTTTTTTGTAAGAAGAAATGACCCCCCTGATGCCAGCCTGCAACTCTTCGGATTTGTTCTCAAAGTCGAAGGGTGTTCTCCTTCCCCTGCTGTGTCTCCAAGCCTCACCTCCAAAGCCGCGCTCACGCGTGTTCGCCGGCAAGTCGTGCGCTTTTCCCCCTGGCTCGATAATGTGCTGGGTGGGGGTGGGGCAGCCTAGGGGCTTGTCGGCTTTCTGCTGCTGTTGAGGGATTTGTGCTCTTGCCTCTGCCTTTCCAAAGGGGTCGGTGGCTCAAGGTGCAGGAAAAACGTTGTCAACAGACACCAAAGCCAAAACCCTAGGATTAGCATATTGTCCTCAAAACAATTAGAAGTGTTTGAGGTGCTATTTGGAGCCTATTCATCCCATCCCCTTTGTCAAAGGGGGATTTTCATTATTAAAAAAAAAAAGTTAGCAGTTGTCCATCTGGCTGAGCTGAATAGCAAAGTGATCCGTGTTGTATATGCTTTTCTCATTAAGAGCTCTTTTGAGACCGATGTTAGAATTAAATGGTATAACACAATTAACATACACGGGCGCTGAATAGAAGGGGACGCCTATAAATAATAGATAGATAAATAAATGAGCGATCCGGCGAAGGTAAACAAAGGCGGACGGGGGAGGCGCGGGGGGAGGCCGGGCGGGCAGCGCCACGCTTACTTAGCATTACAAAACCCTCTTACAAATCGAGACAATTAGGAAGTGACTTGCCTCTGGTGGCTGTCCGGTCTGGGGGCCCTGGGCGCACAGGGAAAGTCTTTCCTCCCTCCCTCTATGAAGCCAAGGAGGACTGGGACAGAGGCTGCGGTTTCCCTGTCTGATATAACCCCAACTGACAGTCCTGTCAGCCGCTCTGATCTCCCTCATAGCTCAGTGTCCCTTAACATCTCCTAAGATGAAGCTTACAGGGGTCTGGGTGTCTCCCTGCAGAGTCCGGTGCAGGAGCGCTCCAGGCGCACAGAGCACCCCACCCGGAGAAGGAAGCCCGCACCCGGGCCCCACTAGGGCGCCCAGCAACTCCGTAGCGGAGTTTGGCCGGAAAGGGGGACGAGGCAGGTCCCAGTGGCTAAGGCCTCAGACGGCAGCAGAAACAGGAAAACTGCAACCAGGGTTCCAGATTGCGCCAGGTCTCCGGGACCCCAAGTGGAGGTCCAGGAAAGTAGGGTGCGTTGTAACGGAAAAGCACTGGGAGGCTGCGGCCAGGTGACTGAGACCTCTTTCCAGCCTGCAGAAAGCTGAGTCCCAGTTCGAGCCCCCGGACTGGCACAGCCGCTTCTGCTCATCACACTTGGTTTTCTTAGCAAAGAGATTTTCTCGGGCCAGCCGCCCTCCTTACACCTGGTCCCAGCTTGACCCCAGAGGGGCCTGCCTCGGCTTCGCCTCCCTTGCCCCGCGGGCCCCAGAGCGTCCGCCGAGGTGAGCGGCCGCGACTAGCCCTAACAAACAGCCGAAATCCTCCTCGTCAGGCCGCTGACAGGGGCCGATTACTGACTTTGAAGTCAAGCGCAGACAAAAAGAAATCCCCTGGGGGGTGTGGGGGGACGCAGTCCCTGTCAAACCTGTTTGCTCACAACTGTCTTTTTCTTTCAAGAAAATCATTAAAGCAAACCTGTAGGGAGAGGAGCGCCCCGCCCGCCCGGAGTTGAGAAGAGCTGCTTCTCCCGAGCGCGCGACGCGCCGCAAAGAGCCCCTGAGAGTTGCTCCGACAGGCTCTCGGCGTCCGGAGAACGAACTCCTGCGGTGCGCGGGGCGCCCGGGACCCCGCAGGAGAAGCCTCTGACCGCCCCTCTGCGCCAGGCACGCGTCCCGCAGCCGGGAAGCCGCGGACCCCTCCCGCTCGCAGCCTAGACCCCCCTTAAACAGGGTTGCTAGGGAGGTCCCAGGTCTGTAGTCTGTGGGTGCCATTGCTTCCAAGGGACGAGCAAATTTCACCCAAATTTGCATGCCGCGCTCGCCCCAGCCACTTCTTTGCTGGATGTTTCCTAGTACAGCGAAGACCTCACCAGTGCGCTCCTGGTGCTGGGAGGCGGCGGCGCGGGCACGGCAGGAGCGGTTATTTGGACTTAGCTAGGTTTCCTTTCTTAAACCTTGGCGGCTACCTGGCTCAGGGGTACCTTGGCCGCGTCTTCTGAGCGACGCGGTGACATTGGCCCCCTTCCGCTCCTGGCCTCCCTTGGAGAACTTTCGCGGTCTTTTATGCACTTCCCTGGTTGTGGGTCTGACTCCACAAACCTTTGATTCCCTTCCAGTTTCCCAGTTCTTCTATTTAAGTATCAGTTTCCTTACAACCGCTAACTTTAAAGATGGAGAAGGCGAGTTGCTCTGAGTAAATCACACTGAGGTGTGAGTGACTGACATCTGCAGTCCCCTCAATATTTGCATTTTCAAAACGAGCTAGATAACCTCCCGGAATCTCCAGGATCGAAAGCAGAGTGAAGTTTAAGTCAGGGTAGGGCCAAGGGACTTTGATTACATCGCACTTCCTAGGGAAGCCTCTCCCTCGCTCTCTGTTAGATCTGAGATTGCCAGGGCCCTGAACACTTGGGTAGCAGTGGTACCAGGACTGCCCTCGAAAATTCTTCTTTCTTTCAGCTCCTCCCAGCTCTGGGCTTGTGTCCATTGTTCAAAGGGACAATGAATTACAAGTCATTTGAATTTGAATATCTCGTACTTTACAAGATTCCTGTTAAGAACTTTTCATCTCTTTATTTGCTGAGTGGGTTGTGCGTAAGTAAGTGTGAGAGAGGAAGAGTGACAGAGGCAGAAGGGGTTCGTTAGATTTGGGTGCAGGAGACGCCAGGGCCAGTGCCGTGAGCTTCCATCAAGGGGGATACTTTCCTGGCCACTAGGCCTGCCCTCACGGACCCGGCGGTGGGAGAGCTTCTTGGGCTGGTTTCTTTGCTGGCGTTACGGGAATGGGCATTGGCCTGCAACCAGAAGCGTTGGCACTGGGCCACTGCAGAGTAATTAAGAAAATAATGGAGTTGGAAGCGGGTGAGGGCGCTAGAAATCATGGGGCTCCGACACAGAACCTGACACTACAGTTGCCCACTCCTAACCCCGGCTCTGTGCTAAGCCCAACCCCAGACTTGGGAGTTACCACGTTACACTAGGCAAAGCCCTGAAGGCAAGAGAGAGCGAACCACACTAACCACTTCCTAGCCCAGCCCCTGTCTCTGCGTTCAGTATTGCATTGGAGAACTAGTGTCCAGCCTCTGGAGAAATTGTGCTTTTGGGAAGCAGAGAGGGCCGCGGGTCTGGGCTGTCCCTGGTCTGCCTGCCCTGATTCTCTGTCCTCTTAACTAGAATACCTGCTCTGGACATCCTTCCTGACCCCCAAAAGGCCCACAAGCCTTTGGTCCTGGTAGAGGAAGGGAGTGAGCACTCAGCCTGAAAAGAGGCTGAAAAGAGTCCTCAAGTTTCCTCTTTGCTGCAAAGTGGAAGAGCTGAGCTGCTCGGGCGCCAGTGGCCATTTCCAAACTTTCCCGCTTGGGTCAGTAAGAGAAGCAATTCATACGCAATCAGTACATTGGGGAAAGTACCGGAAGAAACTTCAGAAAAACCGACAGCCGACTCACTGAGGCCGAGTGCAGTGAGGAAACCTAGGGCGGGACGGCCGCCGCACTCCTGCTGACCCGCCTCACTAGGCCACCGGGGTTCCTTCTGCTTTCAGGCCTCTGCACCGCCTGCTGCTCCCTGCTGGACAGCTCAGGCTCTCCCGTGACTATCCCACCGGGATGCACCTCTGAGCCCTCCTGGTGCTAGTGCGGCGGTGAGAACTGGGAGAGATGGGGGAGATGCGCCGCTGCCTTGGCGAGCTCTGCGCACCCTGGGCTACCGGCTGAGAGTCCCAAGCGCGGTAGAGCACCTCGCGACTTCCTGCAGCCCTGCCGAGTCCCTGCGGTATATCCCGACGCCCCGCCCGGGGACCTCGGGAGGAGGGAGAGAGTGGGAGGGAGCGGGCGGCCTGGGCGAGCGCCCCGGTCCCCTTACGCCCGGCACCCCCCGTGGCGCGGCGCGTCAATGGGATTTGCACACTCGAGGTGTAACAGCATTACTGCATTAATTACCATTTCCATTTCACGTCCAGATTGTTTACTTATCTGCGGGAAACATATGTCGGGAGAAGTTCACATTCCGGATTCTGCTCCGCTGCCCAAGGTGCAATTCCGGGGAGGCGGTGAGGGGGAGGGGAGGGCTTCAGATTTTTTATTACACCCTCTAGCCTTATCTGCCGCTGTAAATTATGAGGATCCTCCATTGAGCGGCATATGGAGATTATATACTTTTTTGAATATCGTTTCCCAAAGCCTGCAGATTTTCACTTTGAAATGAAACAATCCTCCGCCAGCTCCCCTGGGGCCAGGCGTCTCCCGCGCTCCCCCGCGCGGCTCGGGGACCCTTGTAGCCGGGATGAGCGCGCACCCACATCCCCAGTGCCGCAGCTAGAGCCCAGTGAAAGACCTCTTTCCCCGGTCCTAAAATAATCGCCCAGGGAAAACTCATCCATGGCCGATGTTTGAGAACCAAGCCAGCTCTGTTTGCCTGCACCTTGCCCCCCGGACTTCTGTGCAGTTCGTAGCTTTTTTTTTCATTCTGGATACCCGCATAGACGCCAGCCCATTTCTGCCCAGTTCCTAAGCGGTGAGGCTTCAAACACGCCGCCGCGGGGGTCGAGGTGTTCACCTGCCCACAGCAGCCTGACTCCCGTTCAAGCATCTCAAAGCTTCTCGGGCGCACCGGTCTTGGGACAACCGACTTTGGCTTCTTTGTCTGAGGGGTAGTGGAAGTGGGGGGAACGTGCCCCCCGCTTGAGCCTGCTTATTGTGAACCCTGAACGGAAATCCTGCTTGGAAGGCAACTGCCTCCCCGCTCCCGGGTAAGCAGGACCAACCGAGTGGCGCGCTGACCGAATCTCATCTTTCTTATCTCTCTGAGACTCCTTTCAGGCTGAGATCAGAGAGGGAAGGAAAAAGAAGAGAGAATCATTGTTCTTTTTTTAATTTAATATACCAAGCCACCCGTTCAGGTCATTTATATGCTTAATTTAGTGATAAAAGTCAATAAGAAGAATTACAGGATTCTTCCTCTATTCCTTTTGACCACATTTTTCTACAGTAATTGGGAAAACAATAAAATACACATGCCCCCCTTTTACCGTTCAATGCTTTGTCTGCCGTTATAATAGGTGTACTTTAGTAACGTAATTGTTTCTCTTTTTTTAAGGATATAAGGAGAAATGTGCTTTTTGAATGATTATTTTTCAGCTTGCCTAAGTTGTAGAATTACACACATTCCTTTTATAAACACTGCCCCTCAAAAGCCAGACTCAGAAATTTCTTTGAAATGCCCATTTTTATGATTTGGAAATATCCCGTGGGGAACAGTATTGTTATGTTATACTGTGGACAATTAAATGGACCGAAGTAATGAAATTAAGGCAAAAAAAGTCATAAGATGGGAAATGGGAAAATAAACAGATTCTTTTCCATTAAGTATTGTTTTGAGATTTCTAATTTTTTCAAGACCTCTAAGAAAATTGTGAGGTGTCACTTCTCCCTTCTGGGTCTATCTGTAATTGAATCTAGGTCACTATTCTAAAGCAAGAAAAGTCTGCTTCCCACTTTCCTACATCAGGCTGAAATTTGGGGGAGGGACAAGGGTCTTGCAATTTCATTTAAAATGTAATGGTGGATGAACTGATAAGCAAATAGGGAAAAAAGAGTCTGCTTAAAAGAAAAAAAAAGGCATGGTTTTAATATGCTCCAGATGGGGGGAAAATGATTTACATGAGAGTTTATTTCCTCTTTGCTGATATGAAAGAATTACAGATACAAAACCCACTGATCTATAGAATAAAAAAAGAAAAGAAATGTTATTTTCCTGTAAAGGTGTCAGTTCATTTATATTCATTTAACCATCCATCCATCAATTCACTTTCTCACTCCTTGCACATTCTCGCTGGCTCTGTTAAACCTTCCCCTACCAACACACTTTGCTAGAATATGCAATGGAGTTTTCTTTCTTTAAAATAATATGAGATTGAGATGAAGTAGGTAAAGAGAGATGGGTTCGTTTTTTTGTTAAATGATTATCCTGTATTATTTAACATTCTGATTAATGTTTTTAGGGCAAAATTTGAACCCTATTCACATCTCGTTATTGCTGCAGTTTGATTACATGCAGTGTGCTTGTGATCAAGATTATAAGCCAAGGATATGCAATTATGTTTCTATAAATGTGCATGCTATAGAAAGATATTTATCAGTTACAAACTTTCCTGTAACATACGAAATGTAGCAAAAGATGAAACAGATGTTGGGTCCATAATGCATTGTTTCATTAAAATAGCTATTATTATGGGTATGAACACATGCACATTTGTCTGAGGATTTTCTGTTTGGTCAAGGTCCGAGCAGCACCAAATCTTTAAAGTTTTCAGGACTAAATAAGTATGCAGTAAGATTTGCATATAATATTGGTAAGGAAGTGAGAGGTATTGTCATTTGGGGACTTCCAAGTGCTGGGGAATATTACATAAGAATAGGTTTTACTTTTCATGAAATAAATGATGACCAGCATGACACTTTCTCCACTGTCTCTCAAATAAATGGGTAATGTAATGTCACCCCCTGTTTTGGTAACATTCAAATATACGACTGGAGACCTGCAGACCTGAGCAAGGACAAAATCAACCATCAACATCTGATGATGGTTGTCACAAGTAGGAAAAAGGGTTAAATTGTCTAAGGTAGCAATGCATTTGCACAGAATGAAGCTTTTCCAGACTGAAGGCTAATTCTTTCATTCTTTTTTTGTTCCTTCCTTAGCCCTTCTTCCTCATTTTCTTTAGTTTTCCTTGTTAACATGTAAATATTAATGGTGGATCAGAAATGTCCTTTGTAGGTCTCCGTAAATTTTCAGCGTCATTCTTTGTCTTGTCTGTTTCTTTCTGGTCTTTCTTTCACTGGGGCGATGCATTTCTTACCTGCCTAATTTTTAATCAAACAAAGTAAGTATGAGGCAAAAGGAGTAAGAGTTTGGTCAGAAGTTGAAATGTCCCATGTAGATTTTTTGCCTCAAACTCTATGGTTTGGTGTGTGTGTGTGTGTGTGTGTTTTGTTTGTTTGTTTGTTTTGAGTAATGGCTTGTGATATAAATCAGTGGGGTGAAAGGACAGTTTTAAGACATTTTAGAATTGCTTCTTACTATTGTCTTCTACATCCTGAGTTCATCGATATTTGTGATAATTACATCTAATCAGAAGGTTCCATTTGCTTTGCATCATCCTTGAGGACTGAATTGACAAGAAAAGAACTGAAGGCCTGAAAGTGTGTCATCTATAGAAGAGGTGAGCTGAACTTTTCTGTCTGAAAATACTTTCAGTTTACAATAAGACATTTATGTATTTATAGGAATAGGGTATGCTCTGAGCTAACATGAACACAAACTTGATGTAAACACAAATGACACTCTCTTGGTTGCTGTGACGGGTCCACTGGCACCTGGCGTTCACACCAGTCTTGTGACCACAGGCTTGGTGAAACTCAAAGTGTATCACACAAGTATAGTAATGTTCACGGCCAACCTATCAGATGGGAAGACTGGAATCAGGAGGTCAATCTACTGTCTAAATGAAACTATCTTAGTTCTCTGGCAGATGGTTAAAGATGCTCCAATGTTTCTTGAAAACATATTTTGTAATAAACACGTGAAATGAGTGACAGTTGAGATAGATTTAGTTTTTTATTTCAATGGTAATTATGAATCCAAGCCTTATGACTAGGTCTCTTTCTGTAGCAGCCTCACCTTCTGCAAGTGGGCTCTTCTAAAGCTTTCTTGGAAGATCATGAGCTTCTGCCTTTTGGGAAAATCTTCTTGACCTCCCATGGCAACTCTTAGAGGACATTCTACAGGAACATTTTCTTTTTGTCCTTTTTGTCCTTATGGAAACAGAAATTAGGTTATCTCCACTATGCTCTAGTGTGTAACAGATAGGATGGACATCTGAAATCATCAAACCCACTGAGAGAAGAATCTCTCATCTCCTTATGAGACAACCTGCAGGAAAACAGGTAAAGATCATTTGTGACAAACTGTTGCTAAAAAGTAAATTACCATTATGACTCTTCTTAAATGGGGAGGGCTCAAGAGTAAAATAAACTCAGAAGGAGGAAATGTCCTTTTGATCGAGACCAAAAAAGGATATGAATTAATTTCTGTCTTTTGGTCATCCTCTGAGTTTCAACTGGAAGTCAAAAGTATTTCTTTAGTTAGTAAGGGGAAAATCAGTCGAAAAAGGCCTTGACTCATGAACGCATTTTTCAACCCCTTGTGGTTCTAATTCCTTGCTTTCCTGAATGGCAGCCAGTTCTTCTGCTACCCAGAGGAACTCAGATCCGTTACGCTAAGGTTTTGCACCACTGTTGATGAAAATAGGGTAGAAAGGAGGTGACAATGGAATCAGCACACCACTGCCAATTAATTCTAACAATTGGCCTTTAGTCCCCTACTGATGGCATCAAGTTCACTCATATACCCTCTCTTGATAAAAGAGGGCAGCATCAAAAGCTCTGAGTGTTGTGCTAGGAGAAATCTATGACACTTAAGACACAAAACCTGGAGTATGATCAGACTAGCCTGGAGAATCCCAGAGCCAGATAGAGATAAAAATTTTGCTTGGTGCAAAAGCCAAAGGCTGAGCACCAAGCCTCAGACCATGCTTTTAATGGAGTCCCTAGTTTAGATACAGAAAAAGAAGCCAAGAGACTTGTCTTTTACTCTCATGGTCAGTGACAGTGTCTGGATTTGGTGGGGAAAATAGTCTGTTGGATGCCAATGGGTAAGATTTTGAATTCTTTGTAATCAATGGCTGAAAGAAAAGTCAGTAGTGTTTAGCTACCCGCCCCGCCCCCCCAGCAAATGAATTAAATGTGATTATTTTTTCTTTCATCAAAACATGTTTTAGAGATATGCTTTAATTGGTTGTATCTCCTGCCAGGACTCTGAAGATTTGTCTCCATCTTCCTGGAGATATACTCTGTTTGCAATAGCAGGGAGCACTGGCTTATTAGATGGGTGCTAATTAAACATTCTGTGCAAAGGAGCTTATGTCTTCGGTTCTTCATCTTGTTAAATTCTCCCCCAAAGCACTATGAGGTAGGTACTTTCACTCCAATTTTAGATATGAGGAAACTAAAACTCACAGACATTCAAAGAACTCACCCCAAGAGCTCATGGGCCCCACAGGGGAGCTGCTCTATACCCAAGCTTTTCCCATCTAATATTTATAAAATGAAGGCTCACTAGAGGTGGGTAAAGGAGGGAGCAGAAAACTCATGGAATGTACAACCGAGGAAGAAAGTAATGGGGGGGGAGGCAGAGTTTAGGGGTAAAGCAGAGGAGCTGAAACCCCTTCCCATTTCAGGTTAACAGTAGACTGTAGAATCAGATCTCCTGTCACGGAGCCCTCTCACTTGTTGGGCCCACACTGCTTCAGCTCTCTAGGCCGGAGTCTTACTGGCTGCTTCTAAGTCTTGAAGACATAGTCAGGGACAGGGCACCACCAGGATGGTCCTGAATCCTCACAGATTTGGAGGGCACATTCACAGACACAGATTTCCTGCAGTGCCCAGCAGATGAGCCTCAACCCCTTCTAGACCCATTTCATGATGCCTACTCCAGAGAGGCCTCTTCTGCCAGACAGCTTAGCAATTGAAGGTATAATGTGTTGAGAAAGGAAAGAGGAAATATTTCCGAAAGTCTTATTTCTCATTCTTCTGCCCTTAATCGCATTTAGTAAATCTGTTACCCTGATCATCCCTTGAATTTCTCAGCTAAGATTCTTTAAATCCACCCAGCCTCTGTGTCTTTGCCTTAAGACGAGAACAATGTTTCTTGCTTGCTCAGACCACTTTGAGCTCTTGTATATCAACCAGAAATGCCAAGTGGTTTTCACATTTACTTGCTAATAATAGTCTGTATTTGATGTATCTTTCTGGAAAAATCAAGATTTGCCATAAAAAAAAAAATTACTGGTCACTATATTTACATTGAAGGCAGTATCAGGACATTCCAAAGCTTGATTACTTCAGGTACAACTTTTACAGAACGCTCTGGAACATGCTTGTTTACCCCTTCTGCTAGTGTTAGAATCACACCCTCAATTGCAGTACAGATGATTCTTAGCAAGTCACACAAAAAAATGAATGAGTGAAGCCAGAGGAGCGACTTCATGGGGAACTGAGAGCCAGAGACCTGTGAGCAAGATTTGATAATTTTATAAAAATGTTAAAAGGGTATTTAAAATGCTATTTGCCTTCCTAAGACTTTTATTCGTAAACTGCAACTGATGACATGATTGCTTGTGCCAATTACAGTTTTACACCAAAGGACTGCCGAGCACTGGCTGAATATGTTGGGCAGATTTCTCACCAACACTGACAGCAAGCCCTGATGAGGACGGGAGGCAGAGTGAACAGGACACCAAGAAGAGCAGCAGTGCCAGGCCTGCCTCCTGCCCTTTGATGAGGCACTGAAGGTCAGGGCTGGCCACATTTCCTTCTTTCCAATTTTACCATGACAATTTTAATCAGATTCATCTACAATGTTATTTACTTTAGATTTTTCTTTAAGTTGACTATTTTTTTTTTTTCATTTTAGCCTTAACCTAAGCAATAATGTACATGAATCGTAAGTTTGTTGTGGTAGGTTTTTTTGTAATATTAATTGAAATTAAAAATTTCCCCCTGTAACGGAGATAATTATCTCAAGTGACTTTGATAAACACTGATCTAAAATGCTCATTTTACCACTGAGGAAAATGGGGAAAGATCAGAGGAGTTACATCATTTCTCCAAAGTTGCACAGCCTGACAACAGGAAAGGCTGGTCTTTTAGGTATTAGCTTAGAACTTTTTCCTTGTACCATTTTTCTCAGAGGCAAAAAGCAAAAACAAACAAACAAAAGCCAGTATGCAATTCGCACTATCTCTTAGGGGAAGAGGGCATGAATATCCACCAGGTTCTCTGATAAAGTCTAAGTTCTTTCTTGGTAGTGCTAAACTATATCTTGCTTACTGAGAATGCCTTCAGTATATTGATTATATTGTGTAAAACCTAACACATTTCTACGGGAGTGGCTTGATGGTAAGGAGGGACCTGAATAGGCTTTGACAGCCCAGGGTCTAACAAGGTCAGCTGAGGCGGAGATAGCAGGGAGGGAAGGCAAAGACAACTACCCATGAGCAGTCCAGTCATGGGCAAGTCACCAGTGTCAAGGAACACAGTCTCCTCAGTCAGATGGGGTTCAAAGCCCCAACAGCCTGCCTTCCCTAGTTTTAACTTGGAGCATGTTGTGGCCTTAGAGAGCTGAATTCTTGTTCTGTGGCCTTTCAAAGTCTATGATTATTTCCAACACTACATGGCCTCATATTTGTCTCTCCCAGCAGACTCCAAAGTATTCTTCAGTGAAAGTAAAGAAAGCCAGTGAAACAGTTTAGCTCCATGGAAGGGAAAAGCACCCAACAAATCAAATATTTCATTACAAACTTGTACGGGTTTTGTTATTTGTCCGAAGGTCTAACTGGTCCTCTAGACCCACAAGCTACTTTTTTTTCCTCCCACCAAATTTCTCCTTCAGAGCTAATTTGCAGCTCCAAGCCTCCTGGGGTGCTCCTCCCCAGCTTACACTGCCTCCAATTACCCAGTGGCAGGTGTTATTTTACAGAAGAAGCTGGAGCTGGGAGAAGTTAAATGACTCATCTACAGTCACAAAGCCAGTATGAAGAGGACCTGAAACCCAGATCTTTCCCCACTTGTTTATATTCTGGCTGTCACCCTGTTAGACCTTTAGACCTGTGTCTCCTAATCTCTTTCTTTCCTCAAGTCAACACATATTTCTCCAGAGTCCTAGGGTCCTTCCTAGGTCCTCACTTGGCAACAATAATTAATTAAATTGGGACCTTTCTACTTCAAATTTGTTTTGCCTTTCAAAGGTTTTTAAGGTTAAGATTAGCATTTTGGCTAATCACTTGGGTATTAAGAGTTAGCTAGACACTCTGGGCTTGAATCCTAGGTCTGCTTACTAGCTGTGCCAGCTCCAGCAAACTGCTTAACATCTCTGTGCCTCATCTTATCAGCAATATGAAGATAGGAAAGTCCTTTTAGGTAATTACAACCCCGAAGACCTCACAGGATTATTTTGAAGATTAAAGGACTTGTGATTGTAAAGTGCTTAGTACCATGCCATACAATTAATTGATATTAGCTATAATTTTGACTATATTACATATTTTCTCTCACTTTTCTTTGTTATATTGTAAGTTGAAACAAATATCAAACCAAGAGTGCTAATTCCCTAACCAGGAATCAAATCCAGACTGTAACAGTGAAAGTTCAGAACTTGAACTACTAGACTAGAGGATGGGGCAATCCACATTTTTTAAAAGTCCTTGGGCTCGGAGCCCGTGGCTCAATCGGCTAAGGCGCCAGCCACGTACACCTAAGGTGGCGGGTTCGAATCCCCAGCCCAGGCCACCAAACAATGATGATGGCTGCAACCAAAAAATGGCCGGGTGTTGTGGCCGGCGCCTGTGGTCCCAGCTACTTGGGAGGTGGAGGTAGGAGACTCGCTTGAGCCCAGGAGTTGGAGGTTGCTATGAGCTGTGATGCCATGGCATTCTTACTCAGGGGGATAGCTTTAGGCTCCATCTCAAAAAAAAAAAAAAAAAAAAAAAAAAAAAAGAATTTTTTTAATAAGAGTATTTTAACCAAATTTTTAAAAAAAGAAAAAGAATATAAATTT
>CAUYQV010025028.1:0-10667 GCA_963574575.1 Galagoides demidoff | reverse complement strand
GAGACAGAGCCTCAAGCTATCCCCCTGAGTAGAGTGCCATGGCATCACAGCTCATAGCAACCTCCAACTCCTGGGCTCAAGCGAGTCTCCTGCCTCCGCCTCCCAAGTAGCTGGGACCACAGGCGCCCGCCACAACGCCCAGGCATTTTTTGGTTGTAGCCGTCATTGTTGTTTGGCGGGCCCGGGCTGGGGATTTGAACCTGCCACCTTAGGTGTATGTGGCTGGCGCCCTAGCCGATTGAGCCACAGGCGCCGAGCCGAAGTTAATTTTATTTAGTATCATCTCTAGTATTAGTTTCTGCAGTTAAACTTTTACATTATAAAGTATTCATCATGTTTTCTTAAAGTGTTCTGAATAATGCACACATTATTTTTTTTATTACGTAATCTTCCTAACTTTTCTCTTTTCCCTCCATGTTCTTTGAAAATTTAATCCTTTTTGGTTGAAGTCCTGTGTCACGGTCTGCTTCAGAGTCTAGGTCAGATTATATTTTCCCTAGGTGTTCTGGATGAAAGTAAGAACCAAGGTATTCAGAGGGGTAATGGATTTGTAAAAAGCAATCATTTTGTGTTCTCAGTTACCGAGTGGCTAACTGACTCACAGAGGCAGGAGGAACAGCAGTTACCAATTTAGCTCAGGTCCCACATCCTTCTTGTGCTGCTTACTCCCCACCTCTCTGAAGACTTACGTGGGACACATCAGTTACTAACCCTATTCTGGGCTTGTCTCTGTTTATTCTCTGCCTGTTTACTGGTTGCTAATCTCCCTGGCTTTTCAGATACCTTGTGTCCTTCATCTCCTGATCCTTACCTCCTGTCTGGCTTTGTTTCCTGTTCATCTCTGGCCAAAGTGTGCTCTGCGTATTCCAGAGTCCCATGAAACTTTTGGACCAAGACAAGTCCTCTCTTACCTTTATTGGAACTTAGTATCCAAATATATTCCAGTTTCCTTTATTTGATCCAAGAAGTAAGGTTTCTATATGAGGATGTATATTAGAAAACCCAGTGGGCTAGTTCCAAACTTGCACGGAGTCCATGTTTCCTAAAGAAGCAGTATCTATTGATGACTGAATGAGGAGTGGGTTTATTAAGGTTTGGATCTGCTCAGTGATAGAAGAAGACAGAGGAGAAAAGTTAATCCCTCATAGCTGACAGGTGTTACATGTTTGCTGCGTGCCAGGCCTTTTGCTAAATACTTCACATAATTTAATTCTCAGAACAGCTCCATGAGGAAACTCAAGCTCAGAGAGGTTAAGTAACTTCTTCGAAATTCAGAATTTTAGTATAAATCACCAAGCATATTACTCAGTATATGCTCAGATTTCTTCACAGCTAGTCCTGAACTAGCATTAAAATGAAGTACAATAGAAGCTGACATTTAAGGTGACAGGGCCCATCAAAAGTGATATACAAACACAGGTGTGAGTTTAGATTTACATTGGTGTAGTAAATTAAAGCATTGACTGTAATTTTACTAAGATGTTTTATGTTAGCTGATAGTTCTTGGCAGAAATGGAAACCAAACATATTAAATATACCATGAATTTTCCCATTATGTGTGCTGTCTCTAGAGAAAACATTCTATTCACACCACTGAGTCATTGAGGGGTTCATTTGCAGCCCATGGCTTTGCTTTACCCTTTGTAGTTTTCTTCTCTGCTACCTTTTATTTATCTTTTTAAAAACATTTGTTTGGATCACATTTTTAGATTATGTCCCACACTTGACTCCTCTAATGTTCAGAGATAAGTACAGTGTTATATATATCAAAATTCAAGTGCTGGATTTTGTGTTTGAGATGGGAAAAATTTAACAGGTCAGGAAAAGAAAAGTTGTAGATTTGTGTAGGTTTTCTTTTTAGCTCACAAGAAAGAGAGATGTCACAGAGGGAGGCCCGCTGATGGTTTCAGACGGGGTCTTCCAGGAGAATGACTGCATCCCTCTAGGGGATCTGGACGATCAGGCTGTCATCACCCCTCTTAGATATTTTGGTATTTTTGGTGATGGTAACAGTGCCTGGCAGGCACTATAGGCATTTAGTGGACAGAAGATGGGGATGCTGGAACGCTGACAGTGCCATGGATAGTTCTGTAAAGAATGTATTTTCCCACATCCTTCTGGACTATATTTATGTGAACAACAACAACAAAAAATCCCCAAACCCAAAAAACTAAATTGTTTCTAATGATCTGAATCTGGACCTATATCTATACTGTTTTCTAAATCAGCCAACATTTTTATCCCCATGTATTTTGTATGCCCTAATGGTTCCTGGACTATATTATCCTGGGCATGAATGGAAGATAATACTTTATTATGTTTTGAATGTTTCTGTGAGTTGTTCACTTTTTTGAAACGCATATCACTGCTGTGGCATTTGAAGTACCAGCCCACACACTGCACCAGGCTGCATTGGAAGGTGGTGTATTCAGTGTTCTACTAACGTGTACGATGTCTAACTGCTTGATAGGTCTTCAGTGCACTGTGCCTGATCAGTTATATTTGTGGATATTATTTTTTTCTTAAATTACTTTGGTTTTATTTTCTTTTATATTTTACTCATGGAATTCTGATCTCAAAATCGTGTGTAAATAGATTATCTCTAAATTTTATTTCTAGATAATACCACAGGTATTGTAACATTTTATTTTATTTTTTGAGACAGAACCTCAAACTATCACCCTGGGTAGAGTGCTGTGATGTCACAGCTCACAGCAACTTCCAACTCCTGGGTTCAAGCGATTCTCTTGTCTCAGCCTCCTAAGCAGCTGGGACTCTAGTCACCTGCCACAGCCCCCATCTGGGCCAGATTTGAACCCACCAACTCTTGAGTATGTGGCTGGTGCCTTAGCCGCTTGAGTTACAGGTGCTACTGTAACATATTTTAAATATTAAATTTTTTTTTTTTAGAGATAGAATCTCACACTATCACCCTTGGTAGAGTGCTGTGGCATCACAGCTCACAGCAACCTCTAACTCCTGGGCTTAAGTGATTCTCTTGCCTCAGCCTCCCAAGCAGCTGGGACTACAGGTGCCTCCCCACAACGCCCAGCTGTTTTTTGGTTGTAGTTGTCATTGTTGTTTGCCGGGTCTGGGCCGGATTTGAACCTACCAGCTCTGGTGTATGTGGCTGGCTCCTTAGCCGCTTGAGCTACAGTAGCTACTGTAATGTAAATTTTTTTTTTTAGAGATAGAGTCTCACACTATCACCCTAAGTAGAGTACTGTGGCATTACAGCTCACAGCAACCTCCAACTCCTGGGCTTAGGTGATTCTCTTGCCTCAGCCTTCTGAGTAGCTGGGATTACAGGCGCTCGCCACAACGCCTGGCTATTTTTTTGTTGCAGTTTGGCTGGGGCTGGGTTTAAACCGACCACCCTCAGTATATGGGGCTGGCATCCTACCCACTGAGTCACAGGTGCTGCCCAACATATTTTAAATATTAAAAATTTTAAAGAAGGGTACCAGTAGCAGTGGGTCGATAGGATTGTTTACCAGTAGTTCCATCCAAGGTATGGTCATTAGCTTTGCAGGTCCCCCAAGTCTTGTTCTTTTAAGTTCTTGCTTGTAGTGTTATTAGCACTGACCGTGGCATATATCTTATTTTTTCTTTTAGGAAGATTTAGGGTAGTTTTGGCTCATACTTCTTAATCTTTTTAACCATTTTCCTGTTTTTTAAAAAAAATATTTTTTGTCTCGCTAATACTAAAGTAGCTGTCATCCCAGACACATTATTTTCATAGCTAAAGTTATATCTGGATATTTGTCTATTTTTTGTAAAAAATAATCTTCTTAAGTAAAACCTTCAGTACCCATAAGAACTTATGAGCACAGCAGATGAAGGAAGGAAAGAGCCAAAAAGCAGCACGACAATAACCCTTCTTTGTATTTCCCTTCATAAATAGAAATGCAATTCCTATTGTAGAGTCTTTGGATCACTTTTGTATAGATCCTAGAAGTCATCCATTTATGGTTATGGTTTAAGGTAGCCAGTCTTGAGGAATATTTATTATAAGAAGAATTCTAATTTTTCAAAATTAATTTTTTTTTAAGAGACAGGGTCTCACTTTGTCACCCAGTCTGGAGTGCAGTGGTGTGATGGATCACAGCTTACTGCAGCCTCTAAATCCTGCCCCCACGGGATCCCCTCACCTTCGCATCCTCAATAGCTAGGACTACAAGCCTGTGCCACCACACCCTGCTATTTTTTAAAGGTTTTGAAGAGATAAGGCCTTGCTGTGCTGCTCGGGCTCGAACTCTGGGCCCAAAGTAGTCTTCCTGCCGTAGCCTCTCGATGTGCTGTAAGCAAAACCAGCAAGGAATTTCAGGAGTCATAAACCATTGAGGACTTTGCCTTTGGATTAGGGGACCTCTGAAATTTAACTTGTCAGTCTTCAGGGCCTGAAGATGAACCTGAGAGAGACGTAGGGGTGGTTTGGGATGGGTTGCTTGAGTTAGAGTGATGTCTCGTTCTTTTCCTTTGAGGAGGATATGCTGTGCTGGAGTTCTGTGCCGAGGACCAGCTTCTCCCTAGTAACAGCTTCTCTTCCTTAGTGAAGTGTGGTTCTTTCTCCCTTTCTAGCTTGAACACGTAGTTCCGTTATCTTGCTTTTTCTAATCGTAGTATAACCTCTACCTCTCTGGAGGTCTCTTAGATATCATTTACTCTCTTTATTTAACGTTATTTTTATGATATCATCTCCTTTTTTATTTCAAGGAAATAACATTCATATATTGGTTTTAATCACATTAATTTTGGTTGTGATTTTCCATTTTTATGACAAGGGCATTTGTCATTCAATTACAGGAAAGAGTGGAAGATGAGGCTGGCGAGATAGGAGAAAGGCAGGAGGGAATTGGTGAGGGTTTTGAAGAGGAGGGTGATGTGTTATAATCCAGCACAGTGAAGACAACTGTAACAGCTCAGTGAATAAGGAAGCGGGACCTAACGTTGCTAAGTGATACTGGTTGAACATCCCTTATCCAAAATGCTTGGGACCAGAAAGGTCTCAGATTTTGGATTTTTTCAGATTTTGGAATATTTGCATTATATACTTATTGAACAGCTGAATATTGAAACTCTTAAGTGCTCCAGTGAGCATTTCCTTTGAGCATCATGTTGGTGCTCAAATAGGCTTGGATTTTGGATTCTGGATTTTCAGATTTGGCATGTTTAACCGGTTGAATGTTGAGACTTACAGGAGATATTCTTAGAAGGATATTGGCCAGGGTCTATGTTAATGATATGTAGCAAGGATAATGATTTGTGGAGCGAATGACCAAGTCTGAACTGTAGAAGTTCCCTGTGAGAAAGGCAAGAAGTGGGCAGATATGGGCGACATCATGGAAATGGCTTGAAGAAGATTTGGTCATTAATGGAATGTGAAGTAAGGACATCTCCAAACTATCTGGCTTAGAGGAGAAGACTAGTATAATATTAGTAATGATAGTGAGGATAAAGATGAGAGTATGTTTTGAAGCTACTACATTTGGTTGTGAAAATACTGCTTGTGAGTGCTCGTGGGCCAATGGAGATAGGCAGTGAGCAATGCCAAATGTTAGGCTGAGTTCAGGATGTCGTGGTTGAAGCTATATAATCAAAACACCACGTAAAATAGTATTTGAAACTGTGGAAAAGAAGCAGCATGCTGAGGGAAAGGGGCTGAGTGAGAAGACCTGGGAAAACTAATCTGTTAGTGGCTTCTTATGATCCTGGGCAAGTTACCTAACCTCTTAATGCCCCGTCTCCTACTGTAAATTGAGGAAACTCATAGTATCTCCCTCATTGGATTGTTGTAAAATTAAGTGAAATCCTCTTTGTAAGTTGTGTGGTGTTTTACAGACTTGTAGTAAAAACTCACCAAAGATTAGTTATTATTTATTAAGCATTTTAGTTATATATGTAAAAACTGAACTGATTCTAACACTTCTAATGCTCCAAGTTGTGTTTAAAATTATAGAAGTAGTCTCATTATTAGTGACATTTTTATTTCTCAAATTAGGACTTTCTTATTTTTGAAGGTCTGGTCAGTTGTGACCTTGGAGCTGATTTTTCTGATAAATATATAATTCACTTAGGTGTTTTCATATAAAGCCCTAGAGTTTAGTAATATACAATGGTTTCATCTTCACTTGTCTTCTTTGTTTCTTATTTATATAGTTTCTTTACCTTTTGGGACTTTGATGTAAACTCTTGGTTGAATATGAATTTTTTTGTAGATGAGGTTGAGAGTATGAGAATTGAGAGGTGATGATACTAATACTGAATCTAGTACTTCACAGATTTCCTCCAATGAAGATGGGTTACAAGTGCTGTTTGGCATCTGTTTTTCTTCCCTGCAACAGGATTATTATGCTCTAGAAGTGTCATTTGGGGGAGCCAAAGCACCATGCTATAACTTCTACCAGTCCATTCAGTGTCTAAGGGAAAAAAATAATGTGATGCATTGAAGTTTGTGCTTTGAGGTGTTGTGTTTCTTCCTCTGCTTTAGTACTAAGTGGCTAGAGGGGTTTCTGAAATAGTAAATGAATAAAACTATACGTTAAGCACATACATACCTAGAGTTTTAACTTTTTACATTTGCATTTTAGTTGTCCTGTTGATATTTTAAGGGTTGAGAGAAATTAGCATTTTCAGATGAATATGTCTCATATCACCTCAAAGCTGTTGTCATGCCAACTGTCATTTCCTTGTCTAATGGAGGATGAGGAACTTAAACAAAACAAAAACAGCCTTTGGATTTTTCTGGTCAATAAACCTACTAATATATTCTGAGTGCCTGTAGATAATAAAGCACTGTAAATGATATTAAAAATACTGCCACTTGAGTAAGTCCTTAAAGGAACAATGTTGGAACTGCTTGGTTGATTAGCGTCCGGCAGAGCTATTGTTTGGGCTCTCTACAGTGAAGTGGTTCAGGGAAGTGACAGGCTGTGCATACAGATTAGACATTGGGATTTAGAAAGGATAGCTTGTTTATTCTGTCTTTCCTGGTTTTCACTTATTTTTTTTGCATACCATTTAAAATGGATTAGAATTCGTTTTCTTAGCCCTTTTAGAAGTAACCTTGGCATGATTATTTTTTCCTTAATTTTTATTTACCATACCTTTTGGGACACAGGCGCATGCACCCACATGCACATAACAGAAGATCCATGATTTTGGCAATATGTATATTTAGCGCGATAAAGCATGACTTATTGGAAGTTTTTAGAAGGCTGCAATCTGTAGTCATGAGAAAAGTCTGCTTTTGAATCTTTCTGCCTCTTTCTTTTGTGAGGTTGGATTCTGGAACAGAGGTGCGCTTTCCGTGACCACGTGTCACTGGAAACTGGGGTCTATCATACATTAGAAGTGGCGTGTGCTTCCACCACCATCCCATAAAATTTCAGGATTTATCAGTTGACTTTTGTTTATCAAATCCCAAAGTTCCCTACTTTTCTTAGCTAATAGGGGTGTTTTAGGCAGGTTAAGAGAAGAAAAACTTTTTTAAAAAGTCACCATCATTCTGTGTGAAAGAGTACTGTAATTCCTGTAGAAAAGTAATCAATTAAGCCAGGTGTGTTGTAATGGTAGCTTTGTTATTTTATTGTCCTCTGTTTTCTCTTTCTTTTCTAACAAAGAAAATTGACAGGTGACTTAGCTTTTTGTGAGGTTTTTATGAGTGCTTCTGCTGAAAACTGCAGGATTGAATGCCTAGAGACACTAACCTTGCCTTCTGCAATCCTGAATGGTGAAAGTGAAAAGAAGTTCTTCCTTTATTTCCTTTTTTCCTTCTTTCCTTCCTCTTCTTTAAAAAATGCTATTTGAATCTAGTTTGGGTAAAGTTGACCTTTTGGGAGCTGAAGGAAAAAACTGAAATAAAATATTTTTCTTCGGGGCTGTGCCTGTGGCTCAAAGGAGTGAGCACCCGGCCCCATATGCCAAAGGTGGCGGGTTCAAACCCACCCCTGGCCAAAAACTGCAAAAAATAAATAAATAGATAAAATTAGGAAAAAAAAATATTTTTCTTCTCTTATGAGTATTGTGCTAATTTGTCCCAACTGACGGAATTAGCCTGAATGTTGGGAAATGCTAAGTTTTAGCAAATGAAGTTGAACTTAACTTGTATTTTTTTTTGTTTTTACTGTATATGTGGTAAGATTAGATAATTAATAAAGGTTTAAAGAAATTCTATCTGATAAATTCACCCTGTTTCACCTTCTTAAACCTAAGAAGCATAATTTGCCTAAATTATGCAAAATGCTAATTAAAGGATTTAATTTGCTAATCATCTCAGTTTGATTAGAGACAGCTGCTGATTATTTGCACAATTCTAAATGGACCTTTCCATGATGGCTTTCATTATTTAAAATCAAGTTGTCAAACTAATTAAGACATAAACTTAAGGAATACCAAATACCAGTAGTTATCTAGTTATCTATATGCTTTCCAGTGGAATGCAGGGCAAGGCAATTCATAAATGCCCACCCCAATGACTTGGTGCATACATTGTCGTCATGACTTTCACTTGAACTTTGTTTGGCTTTTTTACTGAGTTCATTAGTTTCTCTAGTCTTACCTTTGTTGGTCCTTTGAGTCTCTGGCTGTTTTTCTGGTGCCTTTTTCTTCCTGCTGAATCAGCACAGGGAGCAGAGACAGTCTTGTGCATGTGCACGCACATGTGCACAGAAATGGACAGAATGTATCACAGACTGTTAAGCCAGGCTTCCTTATAGGTGACCCGCCTTCCTTATAGATCTAAGAGATGTGGTAGGAAGTAGACAACAGGTATTGGTCAGTATTAATGCCAGGAAGCAGGGGGAATATCTTAATAATTGAGCAAGCGTTGTATCCATGCACCCAATCTCAGTATTCTTACTACATAGACTGGTCAAATGTCTGTGGTTGATGTAGTGTTAAGACTAGGAAGTCAAGGCAGAAATTGAATTACTCTTAATCCAAGTCAGATACAAATAGTCTAGTAACAAATGCTTAGGGTTTTGCTTTTGCGATCTGAGGTATAGGCATACTTGCATGAATCTTGCCTTGACCTGCACCAAGATCAAGGGTAGTAGGATGAACTAGTGTGCTGCTGAGTGGGGATATACCAGAGAGGTCATGTAGTTTGTGGGTGTAGAGCTTAGGCCCTGCTACTGTAATACCTGGGGGTTGTTTTTGTAATATCTAGTTGTTTTTCCATTCTGATTTGGAATCTAAATCATCTACAAAATAGAGAATATACTACCTCATAAGGTTGGGAGACTGAAAGTTAGTACATTTTATTAAGAACTTAGAACAGTGCATACAATAAATGTTAAATATTATTATTGCTTATTACCATTCCAGCTTTTGCATGAAATTTGCAAATGTTAGTGTATATGAAGAACATTGGATTCCATCCCCCAACACCCCCTTGAGTCATTTAAATGTGCTACAAATATATGTATAATAGAAAGAAATTATAGGAACTAAAGTTGTATAAGGTAATAGAATTTGAAATACTAGAGTCTTATTAAAACGAATAAGCACAGATTTCAGTCTGAATATTGTTTCATTTCATGTAGCTTGAAGATGGGTTTGGGGATTTTATATTATTATTATTATTATTTTTTGTAGTTTTTGGCCGGGGCTGGGTTTGAACCCACCACCTCCGGTGTATGGGGCCAGTGCCCTACTCCTTGAGCTACAGGTGCTGCTCAAGGGTTGGGGATAGTATAAATTATTGCTAAACTGACAACTGGATGATTTGAAGGGCTTGATCATGAGCACTTTTTACATTTGAATTCTAAGAACAAAAGGGGAGGTTCTTTTAAATTTAGTTATTTTCTATTTTCCAGCTCTTAGAAGGTTAAAACAAGTTACTATGTAGTGGGATAAGGGGGATTAGAGTGCTGTTGAATCTTGGGTAAGATTAACAGTCAAGTCTTCAATTTTGTGTCTAAATGTTTGTAGAATCTATCCATCTCCTTTTTGTCTCACTGTTACTATTCTAGCTTGGGCTACCACGATTGCTTACTCAATCCATTCTTCACCTTGAAGTAAGAATGCAGATAAGTTTATAGACATCGGCTTGGTGCCTGTGGCTCAATCGGCTAAGACACCAGCCATGTACACCTAAGGTGGCGGGTTGGAATCCCCAGCCCGGGCCGCCAAACAACAATGACAGCTGCAACCAAAAAATGGCCGGGCGTTGTGGCGGGCGCCTCTGGTCCCAGCTACTTGGGAGGCGGAGGCAGGAGACTCGCTTGAGCCCAGGAGTTGGAGGTTGCTATGAGCTGTGATGCCATGGCACTCTACCCAGGGGGACAGCTTGAGGCTCCGTCTCAAAAAAAAAAGTTTATAGACATCAAGACTGCAGCCCCTCTCCAAACCTTCAGTAATTTCCTGTTAGTATAATATTAATGTTCAAAATTCTTAACAAATTACCTCAAGCTCTGATTCCTGTTCACTTCTCTAGCCTCATCTCTTAACCACTATTTCCATAAACTCTAAGGACCAGCCACATGAACAGCTGTTAGTTTTATTTTTTATTTTTTATTTTTTTATTTTTGAGATGGAGCCTCAAGCTGTCCCCCTGGGTAGAGTGCCATGGCATCACAGCTCATAGCAACCTCCAACTCCTGGGCTCAAGCGAGTCTCCTGCCTTCGCCTCCCAAGTAGCTGGGACCACAGGCGCCCGCCACAAC
>CAUYQV010025026.1:0-15404 GCA_963574575.1 Galagoides demidoff | reverse complement strand
CTCTGAGCACTCCTCAGATCCACCTACTTTTCTCCATCTCACTGTACATCTTGGTTATCATTCAGTCCTGGTTATCATTCACTGTGGTCCCTGCAAATGGCCCATCTCCAACTCCAGTCTTGCTTCCCTCCATTCTTTCCCCACATTTTAAAAGGATGCCCATATATATAGATAGAGAGAGAGAGGGAGAGAGACAGAGATATCTTATAGAGCAGGGGTCCTCAAACTTTTTAAACGGGGGGCCAGTTCACTGTCCCTCAGACCATTGGAGGGCCGGGCTGTGGACCTCGGGATGAGTCAGCTGCTAAGCAGGACAGGCAGCAGCAGCAAAAACACCCTGTGGGCTGGATAAATGTCCTAGCGGGCTGCATGGGCCGTAGTTTGAGGATGCCTGTTATAGAGAGATGTAGCATATATATATAGAGAGAGAGATCCATCATATATATATATACACACATATATATCTTACTTTTTTTAGATTTATATATTTTTTATATATATTATTTACTTATTTTTGACACAGAATCTTGCTCTGTTTCCCAGGCTAGCATGTAGTGGTGTCATTATAGTTCATAGCAACCTCAAACTCTTGGGCTCAAGCAATCTCCTTCCTCAGCCTCCCAAGTAGCTGGGGCTACAGGTACATACCACTACACCTGGCTAAATTTTCTAGTATTTTTAGTAGAGATGGGGTCTCTGAACCCTGGATCAGGCTGGTGTCCAACTCCTGAGCTCAAGAAATCTTTCCATCTTGGCATCCTGGAATGCTAGGTTTATAGGCATGAGCCATTATACCCAGCCCTGTTCTCTTGATCTTGGATCACTATTTCCCTAACTTTGAAATACTGGCTTATGAGTAATGCACAATACATTTATTAAATTGTTTTAAGTTTTCCTTTCTTACCTTGTTTCTGGGATCTAAAAGAAAAAAAAATCTTTTCCTTAACAAGTGAGGGAGTGAACAATCATTTTAAGCATCAAGTTTATCCCTTTAGGGGTTGATTTGCTCTCATTATTTTTATTATTCATCAGGATTTAAACAAAACATGTAAGTTCCCTTTAAATTATAACCCCTAGAGCAGCTTAAGATGGGGCCATTGCCTGAACATTATTTCTAAGCTAGTGTGTTTTGTTCCACTTTGGCCATAGATCATGTGATGCATGGCATTTGCAGGACAGGGTCAGAGTTTCTGAAATATCTGCCATCTGTCAAAAGGGGACTTAGTACAAGACTGAAAGACTGTGGACAAATCAGCACAAGCCAGAAGCTGCTGTTGGAAAAGAAACTTGGTATCTGCCTTTAGGGGAATGGCATCACCTTCATACAGAAGGGAGAGGCTTCCTTACCTGTGGCCACCATCAGGTTGTACTTTACAAAGTCGTGCTGTTGATCTGATGGTCGTGTTCCAGGTTCTTATGAGGAATGCTTATAAAAGTGGTCACTGAGTGCTATTATACAAAGTGCTATTAAATGCTTAATTACTAGAAGTGAACCCAAATAATGACTGAGTTTCACTCCCTACAAGTTAGAACTGTTTCTCCTACTGTGTGACCCCAGAATGGACCCCTGCAGTGTCTTTTACTGCAATCCTGAGGCTTAGCCACAAATAACTTATTGATCAGAGAGGAAACCAGTGGCTCTAATAGTGCTGTTGAAATGGGAGAAGGACTGAGTAACCTGCATTAAATAAATCTTTTACTTCACTGTAAACAGTGGAGGGGAGGGGTGTAATTCTCTTAAAGCTCAAACATATTCTTCTCATGAAGGCTTTCAAAATGTAACTAAATGAGTAAGGGATTAAAGATTTATTTGGAGTTTATATTTTCTAGGTTTACTGGCGTGCAAAGACTTGGACAGCTCTTAGTACTGGAGGGACCTGCGTCATTCTTTGTGCATCCTCTTTCCTTGTGTATGAGGAAGAGGAGTGAAGTGACTCAGGATGACTCCTGCTTTTAATTTCAGCAGATTCCTGAAGGTGCAAAATGGAGTTAACAAATCATCCTGTTTAACATCATTCTGGTTGATTTCTTTTGAGGGAAGCTATTTGTTAGTTTAAATGGTAATGCTGAGAAGTAGAGGAGTGTTATTAAACAATGGCAGGAGAACCCCAGAAACTTGAAAATTAACTAAGTCCTAAAAATAAGTTATTTTCTTGTTTTCTCTGACCTAAAAGACATCATAAGCAAGACATATAAGTTGATAACTTCTACCCCTAATGAATATACATGGATTTTAGAGAGAACATGCATGTGTAAAAATCACCTTAAAATCTATCCTGAGAAAAGGATAGATAAACAGTACAACATAAAGACGACTGTTTGTGTTTACTTAAGTATTAAAATGATTATATAAAAATTGGTGCCGTTGGTCTGCAATAGAGGGAAAGATGGGTGAGTTGAAATAGGTGAGGAAAGCTTCATGAAAAAGGTGGAACTAACTCTTGTTTTTGAAGGATGAGGTGATAAAAAGTCAGAAAGAGTCAAGAAGATACTTCTAATGTGGCAATAAAAAGAACTGAGGTATAGCTTGGGATCAAAGACCTAGATTTGATTTACTGAATGGAAGTTCTTTAGGCCAGAAGGGCAGTTTCCATACTTGTAAGATATGCAGATTATTCTTTTCACTTCTCTTTCTTTCTCTTTTCTTTCTTCCCTACCTCCACACCCTCTTTTTCTTTCTCTTCCCTCACTCCCTCCCTTCCTGCCTTCTTTCTTTCCTTCCTACCTGCCTATACTTGTTTACTAAATAACTACTTTATTCCTAGCATTGTACTATGCACTGGGGATAAAGATGAACACGTGACTTGCCATACAGGATGGTCCTGAGGGGGCTTGTTGGAGGGTGGAGTGGCTAATAGGGTGGCAGTCAGGGAAGACTTATTATGCTGTTGCAGAAAAATGAGGCCTGGCAGAGAGAGAGAGAATTATCCAAAAGCCAAGATAGGGAGGAAGGACTTTATTTCAGCTGTCAGAACCATGGTAGACTAGAGTCCAAAAATGGCTGAGCTCCCTGACTGGGTCTGTCCTTTCCCTTTTATCTCCAGCCAAGTGTTCCTTGTCCATGGGTACCCTTCTCATTGGTCAGTTTGAATCAAGCTGGAGAAGGTGGATGCAGGCTTTTATAGAAGCAGAAACAAGCATTAGTTTCAAGGTCCCAGGAAATTAAGTTTCTACAAATTCCTAAGAGCTGAGTCACTGAGGACTTTATAGGAGTGTCCTTGGGCTCCTATGAAAAGACTCTGTTCTTTCAGACCTTACTTTTCCCAGATATCCTCTCTCAATGCAAATCAAAATTGTAACCACTTTTAAATGCTAAGTGTTTATTAATTTAACATTTTTCTGTTACTTCTGATGGGTCTTTTGTGGGGTTCTGTGACTGTACAGGAATTCCAAGTCACTGTTTAAGATTTTTGTAAAGAAATATACCATTGGCAGGAAGAGGAGGGTTTGTTTTAGTTCAGTAAAATGAAACTTGAACCAATGCAAATTTAGTGGATCAGATGTAGTGTTTGTAATGGATAAGATGTACTAGTCATCCAAATCCAATGCCATGACAATGAACCCTGAAACAGTCATATTTTTTTAACAGGGTACAAATTCTTTATAATAATGTAATTCTTAAAACTAAACATTTTTAGTTTTTGGAAACTAAAGGAAAAGGAAAGGGACTGGCAAGATTTTGTTTTTTGGAATAGAGCACTGAATTATTAATTGACAAGAATTTTTCTGAAAACAGTAGAAGGAGGGATTATGCACTCCCAAAGCAAAATGTCATTACCTTTCATGAACAAATGGTATGTACAATTTCACCTCTGCATCTTTTTGTTGCTATGTGCGTGACTATGAGAGAAAGAAAGAGAAAGAAAAAAGAGTGGGATACCGCTATGGAATTTTTAGTACTTTTGGAAGATTTCTTTTGAGAACACTGATAATGATTAGAAGGATATGAAGTTAGAAGTTGTAGTGTTATTGCTAACTGCTGGCTGTTAAGTTTTAAGGAAAGGTGAAGTTAGGTGTAAACTTTGGTAGAAATTCTGAGGGACTTCTCAGTGTTTCAGAGTCTGATGATTCTAGTTGTTTACAATGTAAAACTTCATGAAAAATTGTAAGAACACCTGGCACATGCAACAGAAGACAGACAAATTAACACTGAGCAATGTTAAAAGGCCCAGAAACAGCCATCTATGACTTTGCATAAGACATAGCACACTTCTGAATCTAGTGTTCAGTTTAATTCAGAGATATGTATGGAGGGTGTAGAATGTGTTAGGACTGTGCTGGATAGTATATATACAAAGATTAGGGGACAATCATCAAGGAACAGCTAGGGTAGGTGGGAGAAACACGTACATAAGCACCTACCACAGCTCAATACAGTAAGTGCCATAGTACAATTCTGTGAGAAAGAGGAAAAAGGAGAAATATGGAAAAAATATCAGTTAACTTTGTCCAGGCAGTCATCCCAAGGGAGATTCTGCTGTTTTTAAGAATAATTTGGCATTTGTCAGATAGAAAAATAATGGAAGAATCTTCTTCTAGGCATAGATAAAAGGATGACAAAGCCTTAGCCATGGCAGAGTCTGTAAGGCATAAAGGGGATGTTGATTCATTCCATTTGGTCAGAACATAAAGTGCAAATCAGTGAGAGAATGGGAGGCTGGAGTGGTAGATTGGAGCCAAGTTGTGAAGGGCCCACCTAAGATGTCAACATTTTATTATGAACAGTTTAAAATATAGAGGCAATTGAAAGAATTCTACAATGAGCATTATACTAGTAACTTTTTGCTATAGTTATTTAATCATGGATCTATTGATTCCTTCATAATCCATCAGTCCATTTTATACATTTTAGATATTTCAGAACCAATTATAGATTACAATACATTCCTCTGTAAATACTTCAGCATGAATATCACTAACTAGAGTTTATTGTATGGTTAGGTATTTGATGTAAAAATTATAATCTTTATAGATTTTCAAGTATGGAAATAAGATAATCAATTTTGTATTTAAGAAATGTCATAGTTGGAAGAGGGAAGCAAATTAGAAACCTATTTCATAAATCTGAGAGATGACAAAATGTGATGGGGAGCAGAGCAAGATCGCCAAATAGAAACCTCCAGTGATCATTGTTCTGCATAAGCACCAAATTTAATGACTATTCATGTAAACAAACACCTTCAAAAGAACCAAAAATCAGGTGAGCAATCATGCTACCTGGTTTTAACATTATATCAAGGAAAAGGACACAAAAGGGTACATTGCCTATACTATCCATCCCTCTTGCCTAGCAGTGCTGTGCTGACATTCCCAATGGAGAGAAAAATCTGTATACCAGGAGGAGGGAGAGTAAAATGATTGTGGTATTTGTATTGAAATCCAAGGCTGCCTTGGCACAAGGGAACATAAGACAGGGCAGAATTCTGCTGGTGCCCTCTGAGGAAGCATTTAGACCAGCCCAGCCATAGAGGAATCCTCTGGCCTGAAGCCCAAGATCCAGCTCGTCCTACCACTGACTGACAAAAAGCAGCCTGAGACCTGAACAAAATTCATAAGGTAGTCAGGACACAAAGACTGCAGACCTTGGGCAATTCCTGTGGCTGTGTTGCTTGGAGCCAGTGGACTTGAAGTACACAACCCAGTGAGATACTAGCAACGGCAGACAAGTCAGTGCCTGTTGTCAACCCCCCTGACACACATACACACACATACACACAATTGTAGGCAGTGCAGGTCAGGGAGTCTCTTCCACTTGGGGAAAGGAAAAGGAAAAATTCAGAGGACTTTGTTTTGCAACTTGAGTACCAGCTCAGCCACAGTAAAATAAATACCAACCATATTCCTAAGATCCCTGAAGCCAGGCCTTATTTCTGGAAGGCATTTCTGGACCCACCCTAGGCCAGAAGGAAACATGCTGCTCTGAAGTGAAGGACTCAGTCCTGGAAGAATTCACCACCTGCTGACTAAAGAGTCCCTGGGCTTTGAATAAATATCGCAGGTAGCCAGGCAACAATGACAAGCTATGGGTGAGACTGAACTGGCTTTAGGTGTGACCAAGGACTGGTAGCCAAGAGGGAGTGTCCACATGGTCCTCCCCCAACCTCAGCAACTCAGCATAGAGAATGAAGGAACAGAGTAGAGACTCTGTCTGGTAATCCAGGGAATTGTCCCATATCTTACCCAAGTCCACCAAAGCAGTACCACCAGGAATCTGTAAGAGTCACAGAATTACTGAGCTTGGGGCACCCCTAGTGCTGATGCAGTTGTAGTGACTAAAGACTTAAATCACAACACTCAATTCCCTTTGAATATCTGGAAAGCATTCCCAAGAAGGATAGGTTCAAACAAACCCAGACTGTGAAGATTAAAATAAATATAAATAGCTAAGTCTTCAATGCCCACATACTGATAAACATCCATAAGCATTAAGAACACCCAGAAAAACATGACCTCACCAAATAAACCAAAGTACCAGTGATGAAGGTATGTTATCTTTCAGACAAAAAATTGAAAATAGGGATTCTGAAGAAGTTCAGTGAACTTCCACACAATAGAGAGAAGGAATTGAGAAACCTATCAGACAAATTTAACAAACAGATTGAAATAATTTTAAAAAATCAAGCAGAAAATTCTGGAGCTTAAGAATTCAATTGGCAAACTCAGAAATGTATCAGAGTCTTTAAATAGCAGTATTAAAAAAGCAGGAAAAAGAATTAGTGAGCTTGAAGACAGGTTATTTGAAAATACACAGTTAGAAGAGAAAAAAAAGAATAAAAAATAATGAAGTATGACTATTAAGATTTAGCAAACATCCTCAAAAGGGCAAATCTAAGAGTTATTGGCCTTAAAGTGGAGCTAGAGAAAGAGATTGGAGTAAAAAGTTTATTCAAAGAAATAAGAAGAGAGAACTTTACAAACCTAAAGAAAGATATCAATATTCAGTTACAAGAAGGTTATAGGACACCAAGCAGATTTAACTCCAATAAGACTGCCTCAAGGCATTTAACAATCAAGTTCCCAGAAGTTGGGGGAGGACCATGTGGGCACTCCCTCTTGGCTAACAGTCCTAGGTCACACCTAAAGCCAGTTCAGTCTCACCCACAGCCTATATCTAGAAGTTCCTTTCTAGATAAAGAAAAGGTCCTAAGGTAAGCAAGAAAAAAGAAAAGGTAACTTATAAAGGAATTCTGATATGTCTGATAGCAGTCTTCTCAGTGGAAATGTCACAGACTAGGAGAGAGTGACATAACATAGTCAAAGTGCTGAAGGAAAAAAAAGACTGTAAACCTAGAATAGTATATACTGCAAAAATATCTTTCAAACATAAAGGAGAAATAAATACTTTCCCAAACAGAAGCTGAGGAATTTCATCAACTTAAGAAATGTCCTACAAGAAATGCTAAAGAAATGCTAAAAGGAGCTCTTCAATTTGAAAGAAGAGGAGGTTAATGAATAATAAGAACGCATCTGAAGGTATACAACTCACTGGTGACAGTATAAATGTGGTGCATAAATCATTTATATATTGAGTAGGAAGACTAAAAGACAAACCTATCAAAAATAACTACAACAACTTTTTGAAAGAGAGATAGTATAAAAGATATAGATGGGAACAACAAAGAGTTAAAAAGCAGGGCCAGGGGATGGAGTGATAAGGTAGAATTTCTGTTAGATTTCTGTTTGCTTATTTATTTGTTTGCTTGTTTGTTTATAGGTGGAGTTGTGTATGTTTATGATTTTTTGGTAAGTCTCATGGTAACTTGAAATAAAAAAACCTGCAACAGATAAACAAAAAATAAAAAGCAAGAAATTAAGACATACTACCAGAGAAAGTCACTTTTAACAAAGGAAGACAGGAAGGAAGGAAGAACCAGAAATCAAATAACATGTCAGTAGTAAGTTCTTGCCTATTACTAACAGTATTGAACATGAATAGACTAAACTCTCTAATCAAAAGACATAAAATGACTGAATGGATAAAAAAAAAAGCAAGAGCCAACCATATGTTGTCTGCAAGAAATACACTTCACCTATGAAGATAAACAGAAAGTAAAAGTAAGGAGATGGAAAAAATATTCTAGGCAAATGGAAACCAAAAAACAACAGGAGTTTCTATCAGATTAAATAGATTTAAGACAAAACCTACAGAAAGAGACAAAGAAGGACATTAATGATAAAGAGTCAATTCAGCAAAAGGATGTAAGAATTCTGTATGTATATGTATATATGCACCCAATATTGGAGGACCTATAATATAAAGCAAATATTATCAGAGTTAAAGAGATAGACCCCAATACAATAATTGTTGGAGACCTCAACACTTTACCTTCAGCATTGGACAGATCATCCAGACAGAAATTGACAAAGAAACATCAGAATTAATCTGCATTATAGACCAAATGGATCTGATAGATATATAGAGAGCTTCAGAATACATGTTATTCTCCTCAGTTCATGGATCATTCCCAGGGATAGGACATATATTAGACCACAAAACAAGTCTTTAAAAATTCAAAAAAAAATTGAAATCATTCTAAGTATTTTCTCTAATCATAATGAAATAAAAGTAGAAATTAATAACAAAAGGAACATTTTGTTATTTAACAAATAACACATGATCAATCAAGAGAATAAGAAGGAAATTTAAAGAATGTTTGAAAACACAACATATCAAAACCTATGGGAAACAGAAAAAGCAGCAGTAAGAGGAAAGTTTATAGCAATAAGTGCCTATATCAAAAAGAGTAAAAAAACTTCAAATAAACAGCCTACTGGTACATCTCAAAAAACTAGAAAAATAAGAGCAAACCAAATGCAAAATTAAGAAGAAAAGAAATAATAATCAGAACAGAAAATAAAAGTGAAATAAAAATATCCAATATAAAAGATGTAAAATATTAATGAAACAAAAAGTTGGTGTTTTGAAAAGATGAACAAAATTGACATACTTTTAGCCAGACTAAGAAAAAAAGAGAGACAATCCAAATAAATAAAATCAGAGATAAAAAAGGAAACATTGCAACTGATATTGCAGGAATCTGGAAGATTGTTAGAGACAACAATGGGCAGCTAGCTATATGCCAATAAATTGGAAAACCCAGAAAACTGGATACATTCCAAGACACATAAAACCTACTAAGATTGAATCAGGAAGAAATCCCAAACTTGAATAAATGAATAAGTAACAAGATAGAAACAATGATGAGAAGTCTCCCATTAAAGAAAAGCCCAGGACCCAACAACATCTTCACTGCTGAATTCCACCAAGCATTCAAAGAATTAGTATCATTCTTACTTAAACTCACCCTGATATCAAAACCAGATTACTCAATGTATAACTGAAAGTTGTAGCTGGAGCTACAGACAAGGGAAAGAAATAAAGGGCTTCGAAATTGGAAAGGAAGAATTCAAATTATCCTTGTTTACAGATGATATGATCTTATATCTAGAGAAACCTAAAGACTCCACAAAAAACTGTTAGAATTTAAAAACAAATTCAGTAAAGTTGCTGGATAGAAAATCGATATACAAAAACCAATAGCTTTTCTATTGCCAACAGTAAACAATATGAAAAAGACCAAGAAAGTAATACTATTTATAGTAGCTACAAATAAAACGCCTAGGAAGAAACTTAACCATAAGAAGTGAGGGAGCTCTGTAATGAAAACTATAAATCATTGATGGAAGAAATTGAAGAGGACAAAAAAGGGAAAGATATTCCATGCCTGTGGATTAGAAGAACCAATATTGTTAAAATGTCCATACTACCCAAAGCAATTTGCAGATTCAATGGAATCCCCGTCAAAATACCAATGACATAGAAAAAATAGTCCTAAAATTTATATGGAGCCACAAGAGACCAGAATAGCCAAAGCCATCCTGAGCAAAAAGAACAAAACTGGAGAAATCATATTACCTGACTTCAAATTATACTACAAGGCTGTAGTAGCCAAAATAGCATGGTACTAGCATACATGAAGATCAGTGGAACAGAATAGAGAACCCAGAAATAAATACACATGTCTATATAGTGAACTTAACTTTGACAAATCTGCCAGGAGCATAGAGTGGGGAAAAGACAGTCTTTTCAATAAGTGGTGCTGGGAAAACTAGATATCCATATACAGAAGAATGAAACTAGACTGTTACCTCTTACCATATATAAAAATCAAATCAAGCTGGGCATGGTGGCTCATGCCTGGAATCCCAGCACTCTGGGAGGCTGAGGCAGGTGGACTGCCTGAGCTCACAGGTTCAAGACCAGTCTGAGCCAGAGTGAGACTTTGTCTCTAAAAATAGCCTGGTGTTGTGGTGGGCACCTGTAGTGCCAGCTACTTGGGAGGCTGAGGCAAGAGAATCACTTGAGCCCAAGAGTTTCAGGTTGCTGTGAGCTGTGATGCCACAGCACTCTACCAGAGGCAACAAAGTGAGACTCTGTTTAAAAAAAAAAAGTCAAATAAAAATGGATTAAACTTTAAATCAGAGACTTGAAACTATGAAATTACTAAAAGAAAACACTGGGGAAATGCTTCAGAAGATTGGTCTATGCACTGATTTTTGAAGTAATTACCCTAAAAGTACAGGCAACCAAAGCAAAATTGGACAAATGGGATCACATCAAGCTAAAAAGCTTCTGCATAGCAAATGATACAATCAACAAAGGGAAGAGACAATATAGTTAGATAGATAGAATGAGTGATACCTGATAACAGAGCAAAGTGACTATAATCAACAATAAATTAGGGTATACTTTAAAATAACTAAAAGAGTGGAATTGGAATGTTCCTAACACAAAAAAATGATAAATTCCTAAGGTGATAGATACCCCAATTGCTCTGATTGGATTAATTCACATTATAACACTGTATACCTATATCTAAGCATCCTATGTATCCTGTAAAGATATACAATTATTATGAATCCACAATAAACAATTTAAAAAACGTGAAAAAAAAAAAAAAGAAAAGAATGTGATCAGAGTCTGTAGTAGGAATGAAGCAGTGCTGATTAATTCAAGAAATAATCCAACAGTATAATCAGTGGGTCAGTTGACAAACTGAATGTGGGGAGGGAAAAGCAGAAGGCAGGGTTGGGGAGTAGAAAAAGAAAAAAATAATTTTGGAGTTCTCTAGCCTGGACAACTGGGTGTTTGATAATGAGATGTATAATGCAGAGAGGATAAGAGGTATAGAAGTAGATCAGAAGATACTAAGTACAGTTTTGAGCATGTTGAGCTCAAAGTACCTATAGGACATTTCAGATGGGTATGTTCAAGTGTTCCTTGGAAATACTCCCTGGAATTCTGGAGAAGTATCAGGGCTGGATTTGTAGATATGGGATGTATCAGGTCCAGGAAGTTGAAGCCATTACTCAAGGAGGGCATTTAGAATAAGAAAAAAAAAAAGTGGCTAAAGGAATAATTCTAATGAAAGCTAATATTTAAGGGACCTGAAGAAAATACTAAGTACTTCTAAGGGAGACAAAAGGGAATATTCGGAAGTCTGGAAAGGAAATCAGACCCCAGACAGAGAGATAACATTTATTACATGTCAGACATCATATGCCCTTTATGTTCATGCGCTCATTGAATATAATGACATCCATATTTTATAGGTGAGGCAATAAGGAAACTCAGAGACAGAAAATCAAGCTATTTGCTGAATGTGTTACAATTAGAAAGTGGCAGAGTCAGTTTTTGAATGAAAGGTTGCCTTATCATGGTGGCTAAGGTAAGAGGGAGTTTCCAGGAGAGAGTGAGTAGTCAGCTGGTCACAGTCCTCCATGATCTGACCCTAAGCTACCCTTCCAAACCTGTCTTCTTCATTTACTCAAAACTGATCAACTTAGAAGGTTCCAGGTCTTTCACACAAGCTTAAACTCTACTAAGGCTAACCAAGGATTTTTTTAAATCACTAGTTCTATGAGATGCTCTATGAAAAAAAAAAAGTATACTATGGTTAAATAAGTTTGAGAAATGCTGCTAACTCTGTTCTCCTCTTGGAAATTTGCAAATTTATTAGTGCATCCAAGGTATTGAAAAGTTTTGCAGTAAAAAACCTATTCTGATTTTGTCTACCAAGTGTTTCCCAAAGTTATTTGAACTTATTTGAACTTGGGGACACTGCCCCCTAATCCACACACTCAGAAAATCTATAAACTTCCCTCAGAATAAGGTTCTGAAACACTCCAAGTGAAGTTAGTATTTATTTTTTTCCCCCAGTTCATTTTAAGTGAGATACACTAAGCTTTATCTGCAAATGTTCTCAATGGTCATAGAACACATTTCCCCCTGTGCTATTGTTATTTGTACCCTGTACCCCTCTTGTAGCCCCGGGAAAATGGAATCCCCACATGTCTCATTTTGGGTTCTTGCATAGAACCTAGTGCAATGGCTTTCATATAGTAATTCAGTCTGTCTATTGAATGAATAAGTAAAATGCACAAAGCCGAGGAAATTCATGCTTTTTGTTTTAAATAACGCTAAGTTCTCTGTTAGAATAACTTATCTGGCTCAAAATGTGGATGCAAATTTAGACTTACATAAGGCTTTTATTTAAGAGTAGGTAAAATGTATGTTTTCAGTTTTTGTTTTCATTTGAGCCATTTTCTTTTGGGTTCAGTTGAGGAGTAAATTGAGGAAAACAACATTTTGGTTATTTCTGTACTGACTACATATGAGATATACCACAAGGTCTGGAAAGATCACTTTTCCTGAGTGGTTCTGGTCTTGTTATATAATTTAAAGTCAGACTTGGATTTCATAGCTAAATCAGTGCATGCCTGTACCCTTTGAACCTTTCTTACTGTTTTGATGCAATTATTTCCCTTGCTCATTCTGGCTTACTGTTGGCAGCAGTCCCACTGGTTTCGTTATTTCAGTTGTGAGGCCTTATATGGAATTTAATCAAATGTGATGTTCTATCTGATCTTTCTCTCCTCTGAATTGTATGAAACACTCAGCTATGCCCTCCTCTGTTTTCCCCGTGGGGATAGAGAGGAGCCTTCTCTGACTCCTCCACATTCTTTTTTGCTTCATGCACCTCATAACTACCACATGTGGTTAAGTCATATAGTAGAGTGTGTGTGTGTGTGTGAGAGAGAGAGAGAGAAAGAGGAGGAGGAGCTGCTAGAGTATGATATGTTGAGGGAAAAGGCAGTCACAGGAGCATGGGGATCCCTAGAAAAGGTCTGAGCATTTGGGTAAAAATGGCTCCTTTCCTCTTTCACAGACATCAGTCCCACCTGTGTTCAAGTTTTGTTTGCTTCTTTGTTAGCTGAATGCATGGAGCAGAACACCAGAATCCTTGTGAGTTTAGAGGGTTCTGTAGGAGTTTTATTAACTTACAATACTTGTTTAAGAGCTCCTGATGAATCATAATTATTGTTTTAGAATGAGTCTGAGGCTTTTTATGGAGAAGGTAAACTGTACTCGGAGTATATTTGCTTATTTTCATAGTATCTGCAGGGTCATTAAGAGTAGGTTGTTTGAATTTGCATAAGTGAAAGTGTTGGTGGTGGTACATTGAGAATCATCATACAGAGGCAATGAGCATGGTGGACACTTATACTGAAAGTTCTTTATTATATTAATTATTTGCATTTTGGAAGAGAAAGAAAGTCCTGAGAGTCAGATCTGACTATCCATAATAAAAGAACATTAAACTATCAAGAGTAATTCCCATTATCTCCCATAGTGACTTTATGGTATACAATTAAAATGGCAATATTTTGCATGGAGTAACAAAATTTTATTACCATGGCCTCTATATCATATAGCGAGAAGATTAACATTTAGCATCACTGTAATAAAACTGAAATATTTAGAGCAAGCATTAGATTTTTTTTTTCTAGAATGAACAATTATTATGATATCATCAAAATGGAAAATATTGGCAAAGGGAAGAAAATATACTTTTGGCTGAATATGTGGGTAATGCTGATGGTATTCATTAAGCGTGAAATAATAAGAGGAACAAAATTTCCATCTCTGTCCCCTCCCCCACAAAATATCTTTTGTGCGTTCAGCACTCCTTTTGAAGTCAATGTATGATCTTTGCTTTAATCCATTTTTAAAGCTTCCTTTGAAGTCAGGCGGAGCTCTTGCCTGGAAGGGAGGAAAGTGGCTGAGGATTGGGTGCCTGCTGGGGAAGAGGGACCAGCCTAATCATCACCAGAAAAATATCATTTAGTGATTGTCCCCATGTGCGTGATCTATGGGGCTTCACACCACAGTGACTGTCACATTGATCTGATTTGTTTCCAAAACCAGTAACTACTTTTTAGGCTAGTATTTTTTGTTTCATATAGTTAAGGGGGAAAATTCTTATAAACGGAAAAAATTCTTTTATCTTCACACTCTCACAAATATTGCTTCACCTATGTGAATTTTCCAGATAAAATAAACTAATAATTATCTAATAGAGTAATTCTTCCAAGGACAATTGAAGTGTATAGGATTATGTTCTTCTGTATGAAGTTACATCGGACTACTCAGCTTTCTTCTTAATTTCATTGAAGGCTTTGGAGTAAGGTAGAGAATTTATTGTCATTTCTCCTGCTGTTTCTTTCTGACTGTCAGTTGTCCTCTGTGATGCTGGTTCTCTGTTGCTCTTTTATCTTACCTTGAGTAGCCTGAAGAATAGCCTGGATGTATGAGGTAGATATATGCCTTTTCTTTAGGGTAAAATATAAGACTGCCCCCTCCCTTGTTTCCTTTTCCTCTCCCCTCATCTTGTCGAGTTTCTCACTTTCTGTCCCTTTTTCTTTAGGCCTCCTGATACTTTTCTTTTCCCCTTTGCTCCACTTCCATGATGTCAGCCTCCTTGAGCAGAGGCGGCCTGCGTCAGTTCCTCTGTGTTTGGCTTGTGGACTTTGGTATCAGGCTTGAGCTCTGCATCCCTGATTGGCTCTTGACCTGAATGCTTTTCAGGGCCTCAAACTCAGCACTTCAAAACTGAACTCAGCAGCTCCTGCCAGGAGCTTTATTTCCAATCTCTGTGTGTGGCATCACCTTCCATCTAGCCTCTAAATAGTCTGATAATCTGTGAATCATCCTTGACAGTACCTTTTCTCTATGATTCCATTTCTAATCATTTATCAAATCCTGTCACATCCACCATAGACACTGATCTGCACGTCTTCTCCACTCCTCCCTGTCCGTATCTCTTCTAGTTCCTTATCTGATCCTGGGGAGAACTACAACTGTCTCCTCTCTAGTCACTTTCGTATAAACTTGTCTTCGCACTGTTACAAGTTTTCTTCTTTTTTTTTTTTTTTGAGACGGAGCCTCAAGCTATCCCCCTGGGTAGAGTGCCATGGCATCACAGCTCATAGCAACCTCCAACTCCTGGGCTCAAGCGAGTCTCCTGCCTTCGCCTCCCAAGTAGCTGGGACCACAGGCACCC
>CAUYQV010025024.1:0-19462 GCA_963574575.1 Galagoides demidoff | reverse complement strand
AGTTTCATAATTCTCTTTATAGAGATTTTTCACGACCATTGTTAGGTAAATCCCCCAAAATTTCATCTTTTTTGGCAAAACTGTAAAGGGAATAGAGTCCTTGACTGTTTTTTCAGCTTGACTGTTATTGGTATATATAAAAGCTACTGATTTGTGAGTATTGATTTTTGTATCCTGAAATGCTACTGTATTCCTTGATCACTTCTAAGAGTTTTGTGGTTGAGTCCCTGGGTTTTCCAGATATATAATCATATCATCTGTGAAGAGTGAAAGTTTGATCTCCTCTGACCCTATATGGATACCCTTGATCACCTTTTCTTGCCTGATTGCAATGGCTAAGACTTACATTACAATGTTAAAAAGCAGTGGAGACAGTGGGCAACCTTGCCTGGTTCCTGATCTGAGTGGAATAGGATATTGGCTGTGGGTTAGCAGTAGATGGCCTCTATCAGTTTAAGAAAAATCCCTTCTATGCCTATTTTCTTAAGTGTTCTGATCATGAAAGGAAGCTGGATATTGTCAAAAGCTTTTTCTGAATCTGTTGGGAGAATCATATGGTCTTTGTTTTTTAGTTTGTCTGTGTGATGTATTATATTTATAGATTTACATATATTGAACCAACTTTGAGACCCTGAGATAAAACCCACTTGGTCTTGGTGCATAATTTGTTTGCTATGTTGCTGGCTGGATTCTCTTTGCTGGGATCTTATTGAATATTTCTGCATCTATGTTCATTAAAGATATTGGTCTATAGTTTTCTTTTCTTTTTGAATCTTTTCCTGGTTTGGGGACCAGGGTGATATTTGCTTTGTAGAATGTGTTGGGAAGTATTCCTTCTTTTTCGATGTACTTCTCGAAAAATAGTACTTCATTTTACATGGAACCAGAAAAAACCTCGAATAGCCAAGATATTACTCAGAAATAAAAACAAATTAGGAGGAATCATGCTACCAGACTTCAAACTGAAGTATAAATCTATAGTGATCAAAACAGCATGGTGTTGGCACAAAAATAGAGAGGTAGATGTATGGAACAGAATTGAGAACGAAGAGATGAACCCAGACACTTACTGTCATTTGATTGATAAGCCTATCAAAAATATAAATTGGGGGAAAGATTCCCTATTTAACAAATGGTGCTGGGAGAATTGTCCGGCGACTTGTAGAAGACTGAAACTGGACCCACACCTTTCACCATTAACAAAAATTGACTCTCACTGGATAAAAGATTTAAACTTAAGACATGAAACTATAAAGATTCTTGAAGAGAGTACAGGAGAAAGAAATTGGCCTGAGAGAATGAGGACTCCTCCCTGGGCAATTGAAGCAACGCCAAAAATACATTACTGGGATCTGATCAAACTAAAAAGCTTCTGCACAGCCAAGAACACAGTAAGTAAAGCAAGCAGACAGTCCTCAGAATGGGAGAGGATATTTACAGGTTATGCTTCTGACAAAGGTTTGATAACCAGAATCCACAGAGAACTCAAGAAAAGAACAAGTAATCCAATTTCATTGTGGGCAAGGGAATTGAAGAGAAACTTTTCTGAAGATGATAGGCGCATGGCCTATGGAGCTGGAAGATATCCTACTTTGTAAAGTATCTCAAGAATGGAAGAAAAAGTATCCAGTGTACTCAGTACTATTATGAAACCAATTCACAATCACTCACACTTCCATATGAAGAATAGATCACGACTAGGGCCCAAGATGAAGGAGTGAGGAGGGGGGATGGGAGGGGAGGAGGGAGGTCAGATTGAGGGAGGGTGAATGGTGGGATCAGTGGGTAGGGCACCAGCCACATACACCGAGGCTGGTGTGTTTGAGCCTGGCTGGGGCCTGTTAAACAACAATGACAGCTACAACAAAAAAAGTAGCCGGGTGTTGTGGCGGGCGCCTGTAGTCCCAGCTACATGGGAGGCTGAGGCAAGAGATTTGCTTAAGCTAGAGTTTGAGATTGCTGTTAGCTGTGATAGAACGGCAGTCCCGTGAGGGCGACATAGTGAGAATCTGTCTCAAAAGAAAAAAAAATAAAAAAAATTTAAAAAATAAGCCCACCTAACAAATAACATGTTATTATAACAACAAATTTAAAAAATATTCGAAGAAGTTCTTTTTTTGGAAGGGAGTGACATGAAAACTTTTAGAGCGTTATGCTTTTCTAAAACTTTTTAAATAACTTTTCTTAGCTTTACATAATTTCTGGAGATGTATACGAAACTTTGCGATATAGTAAAACAGAAAAACTATTTAAATGAATTAATATTGGTGGTTAGTTTTTTGAGAGTTATACTAATTTAGATAATGTGTATGTATATACAACCTAGGCGTGGGTAGTGGGCTCATTTTCATAAAATTAAAGGTTCAATATGTTCTCAAAGCATTTCTCTCTCCCCTTTTTTGGTAACAGTTTTATTGAAATTGAATTCACGTGCCATATTCTTCACCCATGTAAAGTGTACAGTTCAGTGGTTTTTAGTATGTTCAGAGTTACGCAGCCATCGCCAGGGTTTTACATTTTCGTGACCCCACAAAGAACCCTCTGTCCATTAGGAGTCTCTGCTCGTTGCCCACGGCTCTCAACCCGGGTTATGATTGGCTTCGTGATTGGCTTCTCTCACTTAAAGTACTATTTTCAAGGTCATCCGTATTGTAGTAGTTGGTTTCCAGGAATATTTTATATCTTTCTTTAGTTGCTTACACTTTTGGTGTCATATAAGAGAGGAGGATTTCCTCTGAGATCATAAGATTTACACTGAGGTTTTTCTCTAAGAGCTTAATAGCTTTACCTCCTAGATTTAGATTGTGGGCTTCTTTTGAGTTAATGCTTGTACACAGGCGAGATAAGGGATATCTGTTGTATACGGATATCTGGTTGTTCAGTACTAAAAAGCTATTCTTGCCTCAGTGAGTCGATCTCATTTTTTATATTTCTTCTGAGACTGGTCTATTAAATAGTTTGTCATGATCAAATTCTCATTATGATTTGCACACATCCTTTGTAGTTTGGAAGGTAGGTACTCCTAGAATAAATCATTTATGAACATTAATCTTAGAAAATATTTGTAAAATGTTAACTATTTTTAATATTGCACTTAATTTTTATATGATTACCGTGCTGGGCACTTTTCTGAGCTCTTCACACACATTAACTTTATCAATCTTCATCACCGTCATACAAGGGAGGTATAATTGTCTAAATTTTATGGATGAGGAAGCTGAGTACAGAGAAATTAAGTAACTTGTTCAGTGTTGTAGTCCTAGAGCTAGACCCTCCCAGAGCCTAGAGCACTGTCTTTTTATATAATACTTTAAAAACAGCCTCTATCCGTAGAGATAAATCTATAGACATTATGTACAGGTTGGGCATCCCTAATGTGAACATTTTTGAAATCCAAAATCCTCCAAAATTTGAAACTTTTTTTTTTTTGAGCCACACCCTTACTCTGTTGTCCTGGGTAGAATGCCATGGCATCATCACAGCTTCCAGCAACCTCAGTCTCTTGGCTCAAGCAGTCCTCCTGCTTCAGCCTCCTGCGTAGCTGGGACTACAGGGGCCACCGGCAAGCCTGGCTACTTTTTCTATTTTTAGTAGAGATGGGATCTCACTCTTGCTCAAGTTGGTCTCAAACTCCTGAGTTCAGGCAATCCACCTGCCTCAGCTTCCAGGTGTGCTAGGATTACGGGTGTGAGCCACCATGTCCAGCCCCAAATTTGAAACGTTTTGAACACCAAAATGATACCACAGGTGGAAAACTCCACACCAGACCTCATGTGACAGGTCACAGTCCAAACACAGGTGCACAGTACACAGTTTATTTAGCTTCCCTAAGGGAAAAACGACCCTCCTGGCCTCCTTCCACTGCGATGTAACTTCCTCACACACCCAGATTCCTCTGTGTAAGCACGAAGGTGAAAAGATGGTGCCTGGCAGGCTGGACGTGCCGACGCCGTCCCTCACAGTGCACCCATGGGGCCACGGCCTCTGTGTGTTACTCATCGTGCTTTTTTGCTTATTTTCTACTTTGTGGTGTAAAGATGATGTTGAAAATGTCATAAAAAGGCCTGGGGATACCCCTTGGGTATCAGTGATAAGAAAAAGGAAGCGTCTATGTCTCTGTGCCGCACTGTTGGAGAGGTTGGGCAGCAGTCAGTATGTGTAAGGTGCGCAGGTCATAAATGATTTTCACGTTTAAACTTGGGTCCTATCCCATGATTTCTCATTAAGTATATGCAGATATTCCAAAATCTGAAAATACCTAAAATCTGAAATACTTTTGGTCCCAAGCATTTCAGGTAAGGGATCTCAACCTGTACAGGTGATAGCAGTTGCCTCTTCCCCCTTCCTCCTGCACCCAAGCGGACCTGAGCATGTGCACCCCTACACACATACACTTGTACGTGGACGTCCACACCCAGCCGGCCTGTGCACGTGTACACACATGCACACACATGCATGTGGGTGTCAACATCCACACCCAGCTGGCCTGTGCACACGTACAAACATGCAGATGTATGTGGACATCCACACCCAGCCGGCCTGTGTACACATACACACATGCAGACGTATGTGGACATCTACACCCAGCTGGCCTGTGCACATGTACACACGTGCATGTGGATGTGGATGTCCACACCCAGCAGGCCTGTGCACACATACACACATGCAGACGTACGTGGACATCCACACCCAGCCGGCCTACTGTACACACATACACACATGTACACATATGTGGACATCCACACCCGCCCACCCTACTGAAGTAATTTACAATGTTGGCACCAAATCACTGCTTAAAGTTTCTGGGAGTCATATAAATTTTGATGATAAGATACTGTATTTCTCTAGAGATTAAATACATTATAAAGGATGGTAATCCATCATTAATCTATCACAAGGTCATAAAAAATAAAACAGAGGTAGTTAAATATTGATGAGCTGAAGGGGTTAGTGAAGGTCTTCCATTTACCTTAGCAGGATGGGTGTCTGACAAGGATGGTAAAAATATGAGGTAGATTTAAGACTTATTAATAAGTAAAGACTTGTCCATTTCCTGGTTTTACATAAGTGAAGTATAATTCTAAGAAATGGGTCTTGAAAATCTGGTTTATATAACATTTGTTAATTTAAAATTAAAATATATTTTCATTAGGTGGTTGTAATCTGAAGAATAAGTCTACTCAGTCTTTGGAATACTGTGCTGAGTTACTGGGTTTGGACCAAGATGATCTCCGAGTGAGTCTGACCACTCGAGTCATGCTGACCACAGCAGGGGGCACCAAGGGCACAGTCATAAAGTAAGTCCCTTAACTCGTTGCTCTGCAGAAATTCTGCCTGTCTGTCAAGGAAAAACCTTTTTTTGAGAACAGCGAGATTTCAAGTTGATCTTTATAAAATTCATTCTTTACGTTATAATGTTCTAGGACCTGAGCTTGATGGATCGAAATACTTGCATCTCACTCTAGAAATCTTCCATATAAATAGGGTTCAGTGTAGCTCTTAAAGTTTTTACAGATATTCTGCGTGGCACAGATCTGGATAAGGTAAAAGAGGTTTGCGTTTATATGGCTATGAAAATAGGAGCCAATACTGTAAATCAATATCTGACTGCTTCAAGCAACAGATCGTTTTACTTTAAAGTGATTTTCCACGCACGTGCTGTGTACTAACACTTCTGTTAAGCAGAACTCACTTTACAAAATACTCAGCAAATGAAACTTCCAGTACCTTTCGGATTTTTCAGTTAGAGGAAATTGCTCATGATAAGAAAATTAGGGCCAAGCCAAGATTTTTTAAATCAGCAACTAAGAACTTCTAGTTGTGCCTGGGTATGTGTATACTTTTGGCTCAGTTGTCATATAGCTCATGTATTTCTGGTTTTGATACTCTAGAATAAAATTTTTATTCAGGCTTGTTATTATGAGGCACTGTATTATCTTCATTTGTGGGGGAGGGAGTCAGATCCTCTGTCCCTGTGGTCCCCGACCCACGGGCTGTGCACCAGCACCAGTCTGTGGCTTGTTAGGAGCAGGGCTGCACGGCAGGGGGTAAGTGGCAGGTGTGGGAGGGAAGCTTCCTCCTGCAGCCGCTCCCCATCACTCACACCACTGCCTGAGCTCCGCCTCCTGTCAGATGCTCACAGGCGTGTGAACCCTGCTGCAAGCTGTGCATGTGAGGGTCTTGGTTTTAGGCTCCCTTGGAGAGTCTAGTGCCTGATGATCTGAGGGGGACTGAGGCCATGATGCTGGTGCTGGGACCTTCTACTTGCAGGAAAACTCAGGGCTCCCACTGATTCCGCATCGTGGTGAGTTATATAATTATCTCATCATATATTATGTATACAGATTATATGTCTCATTATCTATTACAATATGATCATAATAGAAATAAAGTGCACAATGAATGTGATGTGCTCGAATCATCCTGAAATCCTCCCCTCCTGCTCTAGACCACAGAAAATTGTCTTCTATGACACAAGTCCCTGGTGCCAGGAAGGTCGTGGACTACTGCTGCTAAATAAGATAGGCAGGAAGCTCTAGGGGAGAATTTTCAACCTATTAGAACAAGAAGGATATTTTATAAAAAGTCCTTTAGCCACTGAGAAAATTAGCTACCTTTTACACTTTCAGATATATTAGCAAGATATGCTTAACCTGATTCTTTGCTAAGCTAATTCATACTATCCGTACTGTGAAGAAAAACCCGAAGGAGCTTGTAGAGCAGCGTCCACAGTTTGGTTCCTCACCGATGGCTTTGGGGTCAGGGAAGGGCCGGAGAGGCATAGCGAGTGGCCTTGTGTTGGTCTCTCCACTCCCCTTTCTGCTTCACTCCAAGAAGGGTTTCATTGCAGGAAATACAAGTTTGAAAAGCACTATTTAGAGGAAATTCAAGTATCAGGCTGACCAGAATGGCTTTCAAAGCTCCTTCCAAATTTTTTGACTTTTTTGAGAGGTGATTGCACGGTGGCCTGTGCTTTAGCAGCATGGTAGCATATAGCAGGGTGTTTGGAAATTCACTTTCATGCTGTTCTCTCATCATCAGAGTGTAATTTTCTTGAGCATAATGGCTGTGTCCGCACCTGCAGCGTCTAATACTGTCATACCATGCAGTTAGTTACTCATGTTAAATAGCAGAGTTGGAAAGTTCAAATTTTAAGATGTAAAAACATCTTTTTCCTAAACGATCTAAAGAAGTTACCAGTCATTAAAGTGATCCTGAATTAAACACAACTTCTTTTGCATTTAAATAATGTTAAAAGGACAGTTATTCCTCTGGATAATTTTTTATATATTCAGCATACACGCATAGAAAGTGAAGTGTAAATTAAGGTTGAAACGATTTTTCAAGCCTAAAGTTCTTTAACTTAATGACAGATTTTCTGTCTAACTTCACATAACTCCTCCCGTGGTTTTCTACTTAGCCACATTTACCTGTGCCTGTTCACACATGACCCTGGATAACCATTTGTTTTGTTTTCACAAGGCATAGATTTGGGTTTACCTCGCCCCCGTAGCTGGTGCTGTCTTCACGTCTGCTGCGGTCAGGAGTTTTCACTGGCATCGTCTTCCTTTCCAGGGTGCCTCTGAAAGTGGAGCAGGCGAACAACGCCCGAGACGCCTTGGCCAAGACCGTCTACAGCCATCTTTTTGATCATGTGGTAAACAGGGTAAATCAGTGTTTTCCTTTTGAAACATCATCCTATTTTATTGGAGTCCTAGATATTGCTGGTTTTGGTAAGTAGAGTTTTTTTGGTGAGTTTATATTAGTTTGATATTTTTTCACACATATGAAGTTAAAAAAAAAGTTTGCTCTTGAAATACCTTTCACTTGATAGATGTTCAATTATATGTCCATACATCCATTTCATAATATGACTTCAGTAGGAAGCCAGTGCTTTAAATAAAGGAAAGACTCGTGGGGGTTAGTTTTGGTCACACCAGTGTCTAAAATTAAAACATGTCGATTGAAATTACTATAGTTAAGGATATCACTATACTCTTAAATGAGTTCAATTAAAGTAAGCTCTTGAGTGCTACCACTAAAGATAGTAAGGTCTCCAGGCCTGGTGGCTCACATGTATTCACAGCTGTTGAGAAGGGTGAGGAGGGAAGATTGCTTAAGCTTAGGCATTTTACACTGTAGTGAACTATGATGATGTCATTGCATTCTAGACTGAGTGACAGAGCCAGACCCCAGCTCCTAAGAAAAAAGACTATAATGTCAACTAAATAAAGATAATAAATGCAGATGATAAAGTCATTAAAATCATCGACTAACATGGAGAGATGGGTATGGGTTGACTGTGTAAAAATTCATCCCTAGTGTTGTCAGCAAATAGCTATTTCAAGTTAATTTTCTGACAAATGAAAAAGATCTCAAGATAACTAATTGAGGGCAAGTGTAGAGCTGCTCAGTGAGAAAGGAAACGGGTCCGCAGCGCCTTAATGCTGCTGTGTTGTTGGAATGACCGTGTCGTAAAATAGAGTGAGTTTTGTCCGGGCTTTGTGGGTATGGGCCTCATTCTGGCTGCGAGCAAGTGGTGTCCCTCCTTTGTGCTCTGTTTGTCTTTCCCAGGAAGAGGTGTGAATGTTCATATTCCAGGAGGGACAGAGTTCTCCTTTTGACATTATAGAGACTTTAAAATTTACAATAAATCGTTATCTTTTGTTCAAAGGTAGAGAAACGCTCATCACTAACTTAGGATTTCACGATCTATACCTTTGTTTCCTGGTCTGTATTAGTTTTAGCATAATGTACACAGAATCCTAAAATTCTAGAGCTGTAGAGACATCATGTACTCTCTTAATATTAGAAATAAATTTGTATCCATAGCATTTTTTGATAACTGTAATTTTACAGATTATGTGGAAAAAAGTCTTCTAAAGCACTTGTATTTTAAGTAATTATTGTGCTTTAGATTGCTTTAATACCTTTGCTTCAAAAAGTTGTTATAAGTAGCTTACATTTTGTAGCTTTTGGAGTATAACATTTATCTCATCTGGCTAACACCCTTTTTGTCAATTGAAGCAGGGTATTTTTAATACTTAATTTCAATGCCCTAAACATTTAAAGTCTTGAAATAAGAACATTTGGGAAATATAGAACAGCTACTCCTTAGCAGTATGGGTGTCTGACAAGGATGACAAAAATACGTTGTTTAGCTTAATTTAAAAGTAAGCCATTAATACAATAACATTCTATGATATATTTATATGAAGTTGGTCTGATAATCATTCTTGCCTCTGTTTTATATTTTCAGAGTACTTTGAGCATAATAGTTTTGAACAATTTTGCATCAACTATTGCAATGAAAAACTTCAGCAATTTTTTAACGAAAGGATTCTGAAGGAGGTAATTGCCGTTATACTTTGAACTTAAGATCTGCATTAGGCTACTTTAAATTTCAAGGAGGAGAGACAAGCTGCAGCTACCCCACTGATGGGTTTTGATGAGGTGTAAGGGATGGTGACCCGGGGAAGCCCAGCAGAGGTCCCTGGAGCACCTGGGAGTTGTTACTGGTTCAGCGTTAACCCTTCCTAGTATGTGCCTCCCACGAGGGATCATCTCTTGTTTCTGACTGGTGACTTTCACTAGACTCGAAGTTCTTGTTTCTTTTACTGATTCTGTTGTCTCCACTTCTGCCCCTGCCAGACACCTCTCTACTCTCATCCTTGTCCTTGGCACCTCCTGCCGTTCTTTAGAATCTCCCTGCTGCCCTTCTGCTGCCCACTCACCTTTTCTCTACCTGTAGCAGCAGAACCCCCAGTTCAGGGGATTCCACGGAGTTGATAGCCTGGAGTGACTCTGGGCGGTGCTTTCCCTGCAAGGGTCCCCTGTGGGCGGTACTTTGAGGACTGCCAGCCTATGGACGGCTTGCCTTCCGCCAGGCACCATCTCTGGTCCAGGAGGGAACTTCCAGCCACTACTCGTGCAGGTCACTGTGGATGTGGCAGACACTCAGAATCCAAGTGTAGCAAAGTTCCTTTGTAATTCTTTTGAGTACAGAAGGTAAAGTTAGCTTTGGATTGTGTTTTTTGTGATTAGGCCCAGAATTCTTTCCCCTGAATTTACATCCTCCAGCCTTTCCTGACCAGTACCCTTGACCTTCCTCTCATTGTACTATTTGAGATATGTTTTACTGAAGGAGCAGTAGAGTTAAAAGGACCTCAGAGGTCATCTTGTCCAGCCTCTCACTTTATGGATAAAGAAACTCACACTCAGAGCATTTTACTGTAGTCACTTCCGCAGGTCTGAGCCCCCTTCTCTGTCTGTGGCCTGTAACACTATACTTTCTTCTTCATAGTGTGGCTGTATTCTAAGCTGCATTCTCCACTGTTGCCGGGCTGAAATGCACAATTTTTTCCCCTTCTTTCCATCCTGTTCTATTTTTTCCTACATTTTCATTATGCCTGCATTTTCATGGGCTTCCCAGAACATTCCAGCTTTTGTATATTTACTTATATACTATAGTTAAATGCATTCTGTCATAAACAAATAGATAAAACAGGTGCTTACCAGTAAGGTAGTTTCTTCGAAAATGTTTTATCCAGCCATGTTCTTCTGTCACCATGTGAAGTTTTACTTGTGTGTGTTTCACTTAACATAATTTAATGCTTTCCTTCCACCCAACCCAGCAAGAAGCCTTATCTAGAAACTTCATAAAGTGGAGACACTACCCTGATTTATGTTTACTTTTATGATACCCTTTAAAATGTGAATTTGAAATTCAGATTGAGTTAAAGTGGACAATGCCTTCTGGAGTGTTGGAAACCGCCCTTTTTAGTATATCTCATTGGAAGAAATAATTAAATGTCCAGGAAACAGTGTTAAAACGCATTAACTTAAGCTCATTGCATAGTTAACTCATCTGTGATAACATTTTAAAAAAAGTTTTAAAGAAGATAACTAGACTTACATCTAAGGACTCAACTTTGATTTATATATTTGTTCTTCTAAATTACACTTATTTTTCCCATTTGATGTAGACCTCATATACAAAGGGTGCCAAAAATTGTATACACATTTTAAGAAAAGAAAAGCCTGTGTTAAAATTGTAATACTCAACTCACATTTGGTTTCTGTCTTACAAGAGGTGCTCAGACATGATTTGTATTCATTTTTTGTTATTGGTGTGTATTAAGCATTACACTTTTTTTTCCTGAGACAAAGTTTCACTCTGTGCCCTGGGTAGAGTGCCGTGGTGTTCTAGAGCACAACCTTAAACTCTTGGGCACAAGAGATCCCCTTGCCTCAGCCTTCTGAGTAGCTGGGAGTACAGGTGCCCACCACAACGCTGCCAGCTAGTTTTTCTGTTTTCAGTAGAGATGGGATCTCACTCTTGCTCAGGCTGGCCTCGAACTCCTGAAGTCAGGCAGTCCACCTGCCTAGGCCTCCCAGTGTGCTAGGATTATAGGCCTGAGCCATTGTGCCCTGCCTAACCATTATAATTTTAATACATTTTTTTCCTTTCTTAATTATGTATGCTTATTTGTCACCTTGTGTATATTATATCCATGTGCATGTATTAGCGCCCATTTGTAGCTAAATGCCCTTTCCTTGATTTTAGTGCCTGTTCGCAAATGTTTAAAAGCAGTTCTATCTCTGGAAAACTGTTTGGTGCTGTGCTAGCCATTAAACCTTTGCATTCTAATAAATGTTATGATCAAAAACAGCACAAAACATTGAATCTCTTTCAGATCACACAGTATTTTCATATCTATGATTATTTTTAGGAGCAAGAGCTTTATCAGAAGGAAGGTTTGGGTGTTAATGAAGTGCATTATGTGGATAATCAGGACTGCATTGGTATGTATTTTTTAACTCTATCTTTGAGACATACAGGAAGACACAGTGAATGTTTATCTACTAGTGGTTTTTTTGGTGCTCTGATTATCGTCACTAGTTACGGGACTTGAAATTCTCGTTTGAAAGAGTTTTAATCCTTTGGTGCTGCTTAGTTGTTTTCCCTGCAAAGACTTCAATTTTAGCTTTATTGAAAGTTTTTTAAGCGTCTATTTGTCATGATGGGTGTTTTTGGTAACATGGATTATTTAAGAGGATGGGCCCATTGCTTAGGCATCAGAGGGATTGATCGTCTCTCGTGAAGAAGTCCACAGTTAGGCCAGGCTGTGGGCTCTGGCTTTTCCTCTCTGCTGTGTGTGGCGGCACCCTCTGACTGACTGCGGATCGGCTCAGGAGCGTCGCTGTCCCCTCCAGATAATACTGTGCAGCAGGAGAGCAGGGACTCTTTTTTCTATCTTCGCAGGAAGAAACCTTTCATTAAACATCACCCCTGCCCCAAGCTGCTTTCAATCTGCCTTTTCTTTCCATCTCATCTCTGTTGATAAGCCTTGTTTTGAAAACCCAATTTGAAAATCTAGTTGGTAACTCATGTGCTCTCTTTGGACAGGACAGTATTATAATAATGATGTTGCTTTGCGTCAGTGTAACCTTTCAAAGCACTTCACATCCAGCTGGTCTGCTCAGCTTCCCTTGACTTGCTGTCCCCTTTCTTGCCTGGTCTTTGTGGTCTGGGACTTCTCCCCTCCCATTTATCTTTTAGTTCACCTTCACCTCCTATAATGCATTTATCAGGATACTTTCATTTAGATCTTGGTTCAACACTCCCTGTCTGTCACTGTCACTAATTACCCAAGATGCATCATTTTCTGCCCAATGCAGTTAGAATCTTTTTTTTTTTTTTTTGAGACAGAGCCTCAAGCTGCCCCCCTGGGTAGACTGCTGTGACATCACAGCTCACTGCAACCTCCAACTTCTGGGCTCAAGCGAGTCTCCTGCCTCCGCCTCCCAAGTAGCTGGAACCACAGGCGCCCACTGCAACACCCGGCCATTTTTTGGTTGCAGCCATCATTGTTGTTTGGCGAGCCCGGGCTAGATTCAAACCCACCTTAGGTGTATGTGGCTGGCGCCTTAACCACTTGAACCACAGGCGCCAAGCCTGCAGTTAGAATCTTAATTTCTCTTCCTATAGCTCCACCCCTCTCAACAATTATTACATACTGTGTTTAGGAAGTTTACATTTTACATGTATTTTGAACAGGCAGAAAAGTCAAATGAATTAATGGAAGGAGCATAAAGATGTGCTGTTACTGAGTTTTGCACAAAAGCATCTAGATGAGTTTCTAAATGTGTATTACAGAGCTGTGTGTGCCAAAGCTTGTGTTTTTGCTTCACTTTGTCTTTGGATGTCATCTGGAAAAGGAGGACTTTCTGGTTCCTTAGCCTCTTATCCTAGTTTACACACTGAATGGTTATTATAGAAGTTACCTTCTTTATGGACTTACTTTTCTAAAACTTAAAAATGATATGTTATTACTTTCTGATAAATGGCTAGATTTGAAATAAAAATCCATCTTTCCTCTGTAGCCTTTGAGGGAATTACTTACATAATCCTCTGATATGTTGCTTCTCATTGGTTCTTGAAATTTGTGATCAGTGAATTGTTCACATATCTGTAAAATGTTATGTTTTTCCTCAAGTGCGTTTCCATTGTTTGAAATAGATTTAATTGAAGCAAAATTAGTGGGAATACTGGATATTTTGGATGAAGAAAATCGTCTTCCCCAGCCGAGCGATCAGCACTTTACGTCTGCCGTTCACCAGAAGCACAAGGACCATTTCCGCCTCACTGTGAGTTCGGCGTTTTAAAATTGAGTCTTGGTGGGGGGGAGAGAAATCATTAAAATGATGCACCAGATATTAGATATTATTAGATAATTAAAATCATATATTTGGTAGGGTTTAGAGCAAATATGTTCTATCCAGCACAGCATCTTACGTAGATGGTCATTTACAGTTTATGTATGTTTTGATCATAATAGTTTGTGTAATTAAGGCCCTTTCCCTGGATGAAAAGTACATTTCACCAAGATGAACAAAGAGGTTTGCCTGCTGTCTTCATGCTCTCCCTTCTGGGTGAAGTGGCTGTCAGGTGCTTTGTTTTGCATCGTGTGACCCTGATCATGTTCCAGGGGTTAGTACCTGGCGTCGCGAGCAGCCACTGGTCTGCACATTTGTCAGACCAGCAGTGAAGGTTGTGGCTTAGAGCTCTGACTGGTGGACGCGGTCCATATGAGAGAGTGGTCAGCCACTTTAGTTTCATCCTCTTTCCTAGGGAGTTTTGCATAGAAAATATACTCAGAGAGGGAAATAGGAGCTGAAGCAATAGAAGGATCAGGTGGAGTGAAGGGGGAACCAGGCTCAAAGAGCAGCAGAAGGAGATGAGAGGGGCCCTTCAGAAGAGCCAGAATCCGGGGGCCTGAATCCCTGTGGAACTGAAAAGTGGGGCCGTCCTGCACGAGGCTGGACCGGGTGACTGTGAGGTGTTTCCTGTGTTCACCTAGTGCTGTTTGTCTTTTCCCCCAACCGTTGCACCTGAGGTGATACAAGCACAGCCATCTTTGGGCTCTGAAAAAAGCCTGATTAGCACAGGGAAATCTGGATGTTGCCTAAAACTGCAAAGATACGTAAAGCCTCATCTTAGCGGTGAAAAAAGAAAAAGGAGAGAGAGGAAAGCTGTGTAGAGTTGTTTGGTGGGGTCAGGGAGCTAACAGGCAAGTACCTCCCATACTTATATTATTTTGGTTTTGATGGATCCGGGAGTGGTAACAAGTATTTTTGTTTCCATTCATCCTTAAGGAAAGCATTGTAAATAGATTAAACGTATTTACTTGAATAGCTGATACAATCGTAACTCCCTTTGGTCTGAAATCCCACAACTACCTGCTCCTTTGATTTGGAGTTTTCCCTCTATCTTTTATTATTTCTTACAATTTGGAGCCTGTTTCTGTTGCCTCAGTAGAGATAAAAACAAACAAACAAAAAAGTATATCTTCAAGAAAACTTGCTAAAATTGAAGGTATGTATCCAGTCCTATTTATTCCCAACTCACTGCTCCTTGTTATGACCAGCCTGCAGATAACACAGTGCCTTTACCAAGTTAACAAAATTGCAAGCAGGATCTCAGAGGTGCCTAACTTAAAGGACAGCAAACAAAAGCTTCAAGAATGGGCTTTGGTTGCTTTTTTTCAAATGAGAACTGGAGAAAAGCAGTAAATCCTTATTTATGTAGGCTGTTCCTATTGTGTATTTTTGAAAATTAGCATACTAGCTATTTAATGAACACTGAGATGGGCCAGGCACTGTTCTAATCCACTCACTTGTGTTATTTCATTTAATTTTGTTAGTATCTCCACACTCAGGATGAGGGAAGTCCAGGGAGGGGTTAAGTGACATGCCTGGTGTGACCGGTGAAGATGGGCAGGTTTGGCTGCAGAGCCCACACTCGGACTGGTTTTCTTGGTTTAATTTCCTCATTTTTAAATGAGATTATCTTTCTTAACTTTTAGGTATTTTGAGAGTCAGACATGATCCTGGATGTGAAAACATTTCAGAAAATTTAAATACGACACAAATACGAGATACTTTAATTAAATGCTACAGCCCTAAAATGGTTGAGTTTTCTTGAAACAGATTCAGGCACATTGTGTAAACTTGTTAGGATGTGTGGTTTGAAATAGTGGGAGAGGCCTGGTGAAAATTTCAGGTGTTTACCTGGCTGCATATGAGAATCACCTGATATAAATAGGGTGGGCGTTGAGAGATTTAAAAGTTCTACAGGTGACCCTATTAGAGCACCAAAGTCAGAACCACTGCTTTAGAAACAGTATTAACTATTGTTTTTTTCATGTGCTTCTAACTAGGGGGGTTTTGGGTTTTATGTGTGTGTGTTTTAGCTTTTATTTATTTAATTTTTTTTTTTTTTTTTTTTTTTTTTTCTGAGACGGAGTCTCAAGCTATCCCCCTGGGTAGAGTGCCACGGCATCACAGCTCATAGAAACCTCCAATTCCTGGGCTCAAGCGAGTCTCCCGCCTCAGCCTCCCAAGTAGCTGGGACCACAGGCGCCCGCCACAACGCCCGGCCATTTTTTGGTTGCAGCCATCATTGTTGTTTGGCAGGCCCGGGCTGGGGATACGAACCCTCCACCTTAGGTGTACGTGGCTGGCGCCTTAGCCAATTGAGCCACAGGCGCCGAGCCTATTTATTTAATTTTTTTGAGAAAGAGTCTCACTTGGTCACCCTGGGTAGAGTGCCATGGCGTCGTAGCTCATAACAACCTCAAACTCTTGGGCTCAAGTGATTCTCTTGTCTCCGCCTCCCGAGGAGCTAGGACTACAAGTGCCTGCCACAACTCCTGGCTATTTTTAGAGATGGGGTCTCACTCTTGCTTATGTGGGTCTCCCAATTCCTGGCTCAGGCAATCCACCCGCCTCGGCCTCCCGGAGTACTGGGATTATAGGTGTGAGCCACTGCACCCAGCCTGTGTGTTTTGACCTTTCTTAAGAGATTACATCAAATATTTGATAGATTTCACTGCTACTTTAAGGCTTCATAGATGTTTAAAAACCTTTGTAAAATTATAGGGTGGCGCCTGTGGCTCAAGGAATAGGGCACCAGCCCCATGTGCTGGAGGTGGTGAGTTCAAACCCAGCCCTGGCCAAAAACCACAATAACAGCAACAACAACAAAAAGAAAAAATAATACCTTTGTAAAATTGTGGGCAATGTGAACTGCTCCCTTACCAATTTCACATATTCTTGGTCTCAGATGTTTTCTAGAGGAAGATTACGTAACGTATTTTTGATAGCTTAATAACTCACATATGTATTGTTTTTCAGATTCCAAGAAAATCTAAGCTGGCAGTTCACAGGAACCTCAGAGATGACGAAGGCTTCATTATCAGGCATTTTGCAGGGGCAGTGTGCTATGAGACTGTGAGTATAACTTTCACAAGGACGAAACATTCAGTGTTGAAGCTGCACTGTGCAGTACGGTACCTTGTAGCCTCCTGTGGCTACTTAAATTTAAATTTAATAAAATTAAAAATTCAGCCCCCTAGTTCACTGCCAGACTTCTAGTGCTCAGTGTTTATGTGGATAGGGCAGCTGCACTGGCCAGTGCCGACAGAGGACGTTCCCATCATCACAGACCCGTGTTCAGGGCTATCGTTACAAGGTGGGCTGAAACATTCCTGTCTGATTTATTTTTCAGACCCAGTTTGTGGAGAAAAATAATGATGCTTTACATATGTCTCTTGAATCCTTAATATGCGAATCCAGGGATAAGTTTATACGAGAATTATTTGAATCCTCCACAAATAACAACAAAGATACTAAACAAAAAGCAGGGAAACTCAGCTTCATCAGCGTGGGAAACAAGTTCAAGGTATTTGTGTTACATATTTGATTTTTTTCCTGCAATTAAAAATGAAATATAGTTTTATTAATTATTATGACTTTTATTATTCTAAAGTGGATAATGTAGATCACTGTTAGAAACCCCTGCATTGCTGATATTTGTACGGAAAATATCATAATGGAGGCCTCGTAACTGAACATGCAGACAAGCTCACGGTTTTCCGAACGTGTTCTTTCTCGGTTGCTTCTCCTAATGTTCTGGCTTCTGCACACTGTCTGGTTGACCTTCCAACCTTCTCCTTCCCATGTGTTTTCTGTTTCCTTCCTCCTCCAGCAGTGTGGCTGGAGTAGTCCAGCTCGGGATGGCTAGAGAGGCCTAGTTGAGTTGAGAGGAAAAGCAGGCACAGCCAGGGGCTTCAGGTAAATGCGCCTTCACGGACTCCTGTTTACACAGCCACTGCCATGTCGAAAAGAGCCTGTCTCAAGTTAATGGTTCAGTTTGTAATTTGCTTCTGACACGTTTTCTTTTCCCAGTGGCATTATGGGCGTGCATATTCCGCTAAAATTTGATTAAAGTTTTTAATAACTTACGTAAAAAATATGTGCTTGGGTGTGGCATACTCTCCAACTTGCTTATTTAACATTAAAGAATGTTTCATTTGTTTTTATTAATTTTGGATCACGGATTTATTCTTTGAGGTCTGACAAGGAATGTCGCAAGGCGTGTCTTAGAAGTACAGCACTGCCAATTGTTTCTAACTGTTGAATATTTAGTGTGGAAAAATAATTTAAACACGTAAACTATAATAACAAACTATAATATGTAGGACAAAGAAACAGAATTAATTTATCTCATATACATTTCCATAGAGTATAGTTTTATATGTACTTTAAATATTAAAAATGGTATAATTAGGAAGAATATTTAAACGTCAGAATACTGTGCTACTTACTAATTGTATGAGCCTCTGTAAATCCCTTTGGGTTGAAGTGGGCTCTCAACAGTTAACATGATAAAATCACATTTATAAGAGTTTTTTCTAAAGCTTAGACATAAGCATAGAGGAAAGTTCATAATACATTTTTAGGTAGTGAATAAAAAACCTTGACTTTTTTTTTTTAAAGCCTTGACTTTTGTTATAAGTTATATTAATTGTGAGTTCCTGATTCTCTCACTGAGCAATAATTTTTCCCCTTATTTAGATATTCTTTAATTTCTGACTAGGCATTTGATAACATTTGGTTTTAAAAATAGTATAATTAGCCTATGTGAAACGGCTATCATTCATGAAGTGTTTTCCTACTATAATATTATAGTGGCATTGTAGATAAGAACATTACTTAAATTTTTAGACAATATCAATAAAAACAAAACATTCTTAAAATTCTTCTTAGGTTTAAATAATCCTTCCTATGGAGCCTTGAAAGTGCCTTACTGTATTTTTTACCTTAGACCAGCGGTTCTCAACCTGTGGGTCACTACCCGTAGGAACTATTTTAAAGGGTCACGGCATTAGGAAGGTTGAGAATCGCTGCCTTAGACTATGAAAAGATGCAGCTGAGGGCAGTATCTGTGGCTCAAAGGAGTAGGGCACCAGCCCCATATACCAAAGGTGGTGGGTTCAAACCTGGCCCCAGCCAAAACAGCAGAAAAAGAAAAGAAAAGATGCGGCTGAGTGATACTGAAAATATCTCATGTATATTTTTCGAGATGAAATATTAATAGTAATTGTTAATTTTAGATACAGTAGAGAGCTCCTTAAATCAAGTTGGAAGTATGTGAGGCAGTAAGAACAAAACTGGCTCTTATTTATGGTGACATTTAAATTTCTGACATCACTGAGGACCAAAAATTTTCCACCAAAATGTACTTTTTCGGGGTACTAAAATGTACCCTTTTACTGTTAGTGTTTCAGAAATAGTTATCCCTTTTGCTGGAAATCTTATCCTATTATAAACATGAATAAAATACAAATAGAATGTAAGAGTTACACATGGCTGTTTACCCTTATGCCTTACGGTCCTTGACTGCTGTTCTTCCTGTTTTTCTCAGCTACTGTTAGTTTAATTTTGCTATTTTTACTCTTTTGCCTTTATCACTATTTTTTGGGAGAACACTGTGCTTTACTCTGTGGATTAAGAAGCATGGATTTTGTAATAGTATTATTTCCAAATTATTGGCTCTTATTCTAGGGGTCCAGATTGATTAAGATTGTCATAGTCGGCTCGGCGCCTGTGGCTCAAT
>CAUYQV010025023.1:0-26844 GCA_963574575.1 Galagoides demidoff | reverse complement strand
CATCTGGTCCTGGGCTTTTCTTTTTAGGGAGATTTTGTATAGTTGATGCTATTTTAGAACTAGATAGAGGCCTGTTCAACATTTCCACTTTATTCTGGCTGAGTCTTGGAAGGTGACATGCTTCCAAGTATTGGTCAATTTCCTTCAGATTGTCATATTTCTGAGAATAAGGTTTCTTGTAATATTCATTAAGGATTTTTTGAATTTCTGAAGAGCCTGTTGTTATTTCATCTTTATCATTTCTGATTGATAAAATTAGAGATTTTACTCTTTTTTTCCTGGTTATGTTAGCCAATGGTTTATCTATTTTATTGACCTCTTCAAAAAAATAACTTTTTGATTTGTTAATCTGTTGTATAATTCTTTTGTGTTCAATTTAATTTAATTCTGCTCTACTACCCTAGAATGTTTATTGCAGCCCAATTTGTAATTGCTAATTCATGGAAGAAGACCAAGTGCCCATTGGCCCACAAACAGATTAATAAATTGTGGTGTATACACACCATGGAATATTATGTAGCCTTAAAGAATGATGGAAACTTTACCTCTTTCATGTTTACTTGGATGGAGTTGGAACATATTCTTCTTAGCAAAGTACCTCAAGAAGGGAAGAAAAAGTATCCAATGTACTCAGCTCTACTATGAAACTAATTTATAACTTTCATATGAAATCCATAACCCAATTATAGCCCAAGAATACAGGGAAAGGGGAGAAGGAGGGGAGGGGAGGGAGAGGATCAGTGGAGGGAGTGTAATTGGTGGGACCACACCTATTGTGCATCTTACAAGGGTACATGTGAAACTTACTAAATGTAGAATATGAATGTCTTAACACAATAACTATGAAAATGCCATGAAGGCTATGTTAACCAGTTTGACGAAAATATTTCAAATTATATATAGAACCAGCACACTGTACCCCATGGCTGCATTAATGTACACAGCTATAATTTAATAACAAAAAATCAAAAAATAAAAAGATAAAAATCAATTTAAAAATAAATGTATCTGCGTCAAGTAACTAGGAGAAATATTGTTCCATGAAATTGTGTATGTACCTGTGGGACAGAATCATATTGCACATTTTGATTTTATTGACAAATTGATAGATAAAATTTCAAATCTACTGAATAAGAGTGATTTTAAACACATAAGTCACATCACGTCTTCTCAGCTCTCTGAATAAAAGCTAACATTATTACAATGATTTACCAGGCCTTGTGTGTCTGCCCACCCTGCTCCACGTCTATGATGCCCACATCCCTGGGAACTTCCATCCTCGCTCACTTGGCTCCAGCCTCAGTGACTGCCTGGCTTCTTTTAAATGAGTCCATTGTGTTTCTTCCTCGGTGCCTTTGCACTTGCTGTTCCCTCTGTCTGGGCCTCCCTGAATTCTCACCCCTCTAGAAAATTTTAGGTTTGTGCTCAAACATCACCATTTCAGAGGAACATTCTGGATCATTCGGTCTAACATTATAACATGCACACCAGCACGGCACTCTCCATCTCTGTTAACTTGCCTTATGGACGTTACAGTGGTATCATCCTGGCATTAGAGTAAAAAGCCTCATAATACTGTTTCTGTTTTTGAGGATGCCATATTTCTAAAACAGTGAAACTACATAGTGGTTCTTTGATGTATAAAAGTTAAAACAATAAATTAATGTTACTCACCTCCCAAAAAACCCTATGGTGGCTTCACATTATACCCCAACTAAATTGGCGGGGAGGTGGATGGTGTGGCTGACCATTTATTCACCAGCTTCATTTTTGCCTGTCTACAAGATCCTATGAGACCTGGCCCCTGACTTTCCCAACATCTTTCTTCCAGTTCCCCACTGGTAACCTCCACATATGGTTTTTTGATATTTCCCAAATGTGCTAAAAACATTCCCTTCTCAGCTACTCTCCACCTGCAGGCTCCTCTGCAAGAAAGCTCTTACCTTGGACATGCTGGTGCTGCTGCCTTCACCTCACTACAGTTTCTGCTAAAATTCTACCTCTTCGTGCGGGTTCAGTCAGTAGAGCCCTCCCCTCACCAAACTACTGAGTTTCCCCTATTCCATACCATGACTCACTAGTGGCATTGTATCATATAACATTACATTCTCTATTTAAAGTTTTTTAACCATTAGGATGCAAACTTTATAAAGCTTGCAAAATTTGTTTGTTCCCAACTATATTACTAGTACTTAAATTTCCTAGTACATAGTAGGTGCTCAATAATGTCTGATGAAAGTGTGAATATCCACTTTACAAGGTTTTTCTGGGAATCAAATAATAGAGGGTGGCCACAATTTAAAATAATCTATTTTAAATTGCACACGTAATTGATGGCCACTGTATGTATGATGTGCTATAATATAGAGCATATAGTCTTGTACCTAGCAATATGGAAAACGTTTATTTAATCATAATAGGCATACTTAAATAGTATTAACTATGGACCTATCATTTTCCTAAGTTTAACTCACTTGAGCTTTATCAAAATCCTGAAATGTATGCTCTTATTATTACTTCCATTTTATAGATGAAAAAACTAAGACCTACAGAGGGTGAACTCAAGAAACTTGCTCCTGAATCTGTTTTTACCATTTAGCTGTTGCTTGTCCAATGACTCTCAGTGATGCTTTTACTTGTTTATATTGCTATCACTAGCATTTCAGAAATATAAATTTCTACTAAAATCCCACTTGGTTTTTATTCACACACTTCAACATTCAGAGATCTAGAAATGTCGAAATTAAGGGATCATGGGGAAGGAAAAGAAGAATAGTAATAACACAAACAAATGCAGGTGGACTTTAAGATCAAACGAGAGTATAATCAAGATGCATTTTTAAATAAAGAGTCATAACATATAGCAAGGAGTTACAAAAATCTTAGGTAGATTCTAATATTAATATCTTTATTAAAAGACATACAGGGCAGCACCTGTGGCTCAAAGGAGTAGGGCACCAGCCCCATATGGTGGTAGGTTCAAACCCAGCCCTGCCCTCCCCCCCAAAAAAAGACACACAATAGTATCAGAATTTTAGTAATCTATTCTTCCATGTGGAGCACCATCTTGGCATCAATAGCTAAAATAATGTCTAGTCAGTGCATCTTCTTTAACTTCTTTGTTTAAACAATGATTAACATAAAGCTAATCGAAATGTAACCCCTACAAATGGACAGAAATAAATGCATATCTTGCCGTTTAAGTCATATACAGAAGTTCACTTAGTCACAACAAAGTTGTGGGAGTACAAGCTGGGAATAAATTACACAAAAATTGTGATCACTTTATGGATTCTATAGATCTATAGAGTTGAATAAAAAATGAATTACGCAGTTTACTTGAATATAAAGAATTGGAAGGGGCATATAGATGGCTTCTTACAACAATTTTAGAGGCAGTCCCCTGTTTCAGGACTGAACTAAATTGTGTTGTAGCCTAAATGCATAACTAATCCCTCAGAATGATGAAACTTCTTATCCTATTTTATATCTGGGGAGGTCACCTTTATCAGGCAGGCTCCAGTTGGGAGACAAAATGACACCAGTAATTTGAAAGAGGAAAAGTTAATATGAAGGGTTATTAAATAGTAAAAAGGAAGGTAACTACTACCACAGGTAATGGAGTAGCAGAGGGGTAGTACAGATGTAGTCAAATGCAGTTAATGACTACAGAGCTGAGGCAAAGAAAATAAGGCAGGTACTTATAAATTTAGCAGAGCCCCACATACTCATATATCCCCCACAAACAAGTCTAAGACCCAAATGACTCTGAAGATGATGTTGCTACCACCAGAATTCTGCTAATAGGCTGACAGATAGGCTTGCTAAAGTACCCAGCCCCCAGGGGGTATGGGCCGCAGTTTTAATTTTTTGCTGTGACCCCCTGAATAGCAAAGAATCTTGCCAGTGGGTGTAGGCTACAGCTGAGCCAGGAGGTGACCAGTGGCAGGTCCCTTACACACCAGGCTGCTAAGTGCCACGCAGAAAATAGCATTCCAGAAAATGAAAGCAAAGTGTTTTTCTTATGTTCTGGCTTCACAGTGTCCCTGCAGTCCCTTAAATTGGCAAAACTTAACATTAAGTCAGCTGGCAAGAGAAAAATGTCTACAGGGTGCAGCTCTGATGACACAGAAATGGCAAGAAGGACAGATTGAGAGAAGAGAAGCAATAAATCAATAACGGGCACTCTGGAACTTTCCATTCTCAGTGGTGGAAACTGATACAGGTAGAAACTATGGAAGGTCACATGTTGGTGCTGACAGTCACAAATCTCCCTTCCTATTTCTCAATTAGGTTACCTACTGCATCATTCCGACTTAGAATTATCTTCTAAGAAATCATCTTACTGGCATTATTCATCAATTTTAATTTTACTAAAAATATATATAGATAACTTGCATAAATCTTAAGTTTACAACTCAATAAATATTTACAAATATATATATTCATGCAAACACCACCCAAGACGAGTTATAGGTTATTACCAGCACTCGGATCCTCATTTGTACTCCTCCCACCCAATAACCATTCATTCCTTAAACGTTACCTTAAGAGAGCTCTTCACTTGTTTTCTTACAGGTTTAGTAAGACAAATAGGCAGTGCAGAGAAAAACAATGCACCATTTCGTAACAGAGGAAGAGTTGCAAGAAGCTACTTTTAACTTAAGAGATATTTAATTTTATCATCTTATATTTCTAATGTTATCAAAATCTTCCACAGAAATTATCGTGCTACCCTTGATTGGTGTCAGTGGACAATAATTAACAATTTCTTTGTCATTTAAGAGGAAAAGAAATAACAGATAAAGAACGTGCATATGTAACTTAAACAGTCCTCTGATTTATTTTGCATAGCGAGAGAAATGGAATTCACATTTTTAAGCATAAACTGTTCCCCACTGATGCAAAAAATTTACCAAATGTGAACAAATATTGCCCGCATTCAATACAAACTAATACCAGCGATGACAACAACAACAGCAAACCTAACAGTGATTTGCGTTACTAAAGGAGCAATTTAAATGCAGGGAAAAACGAAATTTCAGATACAAATGTATTGCTTCTTCAAAGCTCGCAACATTTAACCTGTTAACATATTTGAAATATGTGTTTGTTATTTCATTGTATTAAGAGTAGTGAAAAAAAAGTAATACATCAAGGAGAAAAAGCAGAGGTTTCAGCTTACAATATTTTTAAGATGACATTTAGGTTTTGAAATTATAGAAATTTTTCAGTTAAATAAATTTGACCAATGTTTCAGTTGTGTAATCCAAGAGGGTCAAGAAATTTGACATTATACGGTTTTCTTAACTCTATGTATTTGAACTTTGAAAAACTCTAAATATTTCCAATATTTTATAATATTATTTACATGTAATATTCAGTTTTATAATCCAAGAAATTTGACATTATAAGTTTTTCTTAACTCTATGTATTTGAACTTTGAAAAACTCTAAATGTTTACAATATTTTATAACATTATTTACATGTAGTATTTAGAACTCAGCTATCATATTGAAGGTTGACACATTTCACAACATTATTTTTTCCTTAGTAGCTTTTCATTACAAGTCAAAAGTCTTTGAACTTCCAATTGGGCTCCATAGCCTGAAGGTTGTGAATGTTTTTCCAGAAGGTTTTCAAATTTTTTTAATGCCTGCCTCCTTCACTGGATCCAGTTCAAAATTTTCTAATGGGGAGCATACTTTAAATAGCCTTGATTCCGCTTTTTTAATATGTTATTTTATTTTATTGCTCTTCCTTAACTGAGAGCACTTAACAATCAACACATTTTTAAGACTTTTATATTTAGTAATATTTTGTTGGTGCTTTGTTTCCTGTTCTAATGGGCTTTCAAAGATTAAGCAAATTTGCAGATTTCCCAAACAAACACATCTGTATGGGACAGTGTGCTATTAGAAGTTTCCTGAAAGTCAGTAAGACAGTACAATGTAAATGATTTCTGCAGTACAATTCTGTTGCATAGAAAATGAGAAAGATTGCCAATGAGTTTAAGGAGAAAACTACGACTTTGAAATAAAGTATAAATATTTTACTACATAGACCATATTTTATCTAAATCATGTTTAATTTGGGAGTATCCTCTTCCATGGATATACAAAGAAATGATGTCAGGAGCTGAATTCTTATGTTCAAAAACAAAGGTTATCACACATAAAATAAATAATCTTGCTGTAGTATATAAATTCACTTCAAATTATTTTAATAAATTATCACTCCCTATAGTTTCATTAAATTCATATGCTTAAGGCGCTTAACAAAAATAATGATATATTTAAAGTTCAGCAGATTTAAGCATAACACTTGTCCACGCTGCTCCTATTTCCTTCATCCTGGCTTGGGAAAGATATCTGGTCCCAAATCCTCCTACACACATAGCTCAGTTATTCACTCTGTTCTCAGGTCTTTTCTTTCCATCTACCATCTACTTTTTATTATTATTCCAGGTCTCTTCCTTTTCCTTCCTTCCTCCCCACCCACTCAGCCCAACCACCCACTGAATTCCTGAGTTCTGTTCTTCAATACTTTTTCAAAATTAGGACTTTACCCCACTTCTCTTCCGAGATACTTTGGCAAACTTTATTTCTCCTCAGAGACTACTTCCTTACCTTAGCTCTACAACCACTCTTCAATCCCTGCAGAAGTTCAGACCCAGACCCACACCCCACTCTTCTATTTCCTTTTCTATAACAAAACATTTTTTGGAAGGTGCAGCCAAGAATCCCCAAAAGGCCACTCAGTGAACTAGTGCACTAACAGGGCTTTGCATTAGATGAGAAATTTTGCAAAACTGTGGTAACAGTGAAGTGCATTAGAGTCAGCCTTGCTGTGCATTTTCATTTGTATTGTGGAAGTGATGTGAAAAAACTGAATCAAGCTTTCTGGATGGCCCAAGTTATCTATAATGGTACCCATGTTGTTACAGAACTCTGCCAAACGACCCTTGATAATTTTGATGTGAGGTTTGATATCGTGTCTGTAGACTCATGTCACATGGGAACAATGTAAGGCAATGCTATCACTATCAATTTCTGAACATTTTTTAATTAGAAGAGGTGAGAAATATGTACTTTTAATAGTTTCACATCTTTTTTGAAAAATAGCTTTTCCACTTAAATTTCAAAATAAACTCATTATTGTTTATATCCTGTAAAATATACTATTTTACTCATTTATTCATGCATCCAATAAGTATTTACTAATTATCTACTGTGTGACAAATATAGTTCAACAAAAATTAATAAAATTTCTGCATTTGCAACTTACCATGGGCCATGCGATGGAACCAGTAATAGCCAAAGTCAACTCCTAAGAAGGTCAAATACCAAGTCCATGGAGAATCCCAAGGCCAGTCAAAGAGCCTGTAGTTCTCCCAGACATAAATGTAAGTGGTCAGTTCAATGCTCCTAAAAAACAGACTGGAAAATAAAATTCAAAAACAATAATTATACTACATTGTAGATGCAAAGGTATACTACACAATTCACACAACATTTAGAAATTCATGTATTCCTATGCAAAATGAAACTCTTTCCCTTTTACTTTATTTCTTAATTCTACAATATTCATTTCTGAAGGCTTTGCTTCCTTGGTATCAAAATTATTTGTATTATATTTTCCTTTGTTTCACAGGTTTCATGGATACCAGCTGTTTGTACTTTCAATTTCATGGAATTTAGGAAGCCATTCCTTTAATTTTTTGTCTCTTAAAATACTTTTCATGGAACCTATACACTACACATCTGACAAAACTACAACTTATTTTCTAAGGTTTGTCATTCTCAAACCTTAATGAAGGAAGTATTACAAGGGAAAATGTTATTATACAAATTTCATATTTTTTTAAGGTACATGCTAGTTGCCTACTGCTTTCAAATATGTTAACATAATAAAATTTGTTCTTCGATTGAAGTTGTTTCTGTCCAATTCTGTTCTCTTTCTTCTGTTTTTCCTTCTTTACAGTGGGGGAAGGGGGTCCTCTTCCACAAATACACACACATCTTTAGTGATTTTTAAATGTACTTCTGATTATATATTGGATTCTCATATCATTTCAATACTTCTCATAAATATTATAGAGATTTTAACATATTAGGAAAAACATCTTCCCCTAGCAACAAGGCATATGAACCTATTTAAAATAAAATAAACAATTGTTTTAAAAACCTAGATACTAGAGTATGTCCAATATATTTTTTTGCCTATTCTGTCAAGCAGAAAATATAATTTTCAGAAACATACATCATATTCTTCAACATTGTGAAGTTTATTTTTTCTTTTAAGCTTTTTGTCATCAAATTTAAGGTTAGATTCAAGATAATTATTCATTTTATCATTTTTATATACTTGATTATGTCGACTTTTTGTTATTTTATTAAATATATAATGAATCAATCATTTTACCTAGTAAAGATTTAATTATAAGTCTCCAACATGTTTGGAGCTGCACATTCTGAGGAAATTTTTTTTTTTTATTTTTTGAGACAGTCTTACTGCATTGCCCTCGGTAGAGTGCTGAGTCATCACAGCTCACAGCAACCCCCAACTCTTGGGCTTAAGTGATTCTCTTGCCTCTGCCTCCCAAGTAGCTGGGACTACAGGTGCCTGCCACAATGCCCAGCTATTTTTTTGTTGCAGTTATTTAGTTGGCCTGGGCCACCCTTGGTGTATGTGGCTGGCACTGTAACCACTGTGCTGCAGGCACTGAGCCTTTGAGGAAATTTTTTAATATTCTAATTTCAATATTTTTCAGTAAAGTTTAAAGCCATATGTGGTAGCTCATGCCCATAATTCCAGCACTTTGGGAGTCCACAGTGTGAGGATTGCTAGAGGCCAGGAGTTCGAGACCACCCTGGAAAACAAATTGAGATCCCATGTCTGTAATATAGATGTTTTAATAATTAACTAGGCACGGTATCTAGTGCCTGTAGTTCTAGCTATCCAAAGATGCTGAGGCAAGAGGATTGCTTGAGCCCAGGAGTTGGAGCCTGCAGAAAGCCATGATTTTGCCACTGTGCTCCAGCCCGGGAAAGAGAGTGAGACACTGTCTTAAGAACTAAATAAAGAAAAAATTTTAAAAAGTTGAGGGAGCAGCTGGTATTAGTGTATCATTCAAATTCATCATTGTAACAGTATTTTACTTTATAGAGTCTCTTTCTATGAATTAGCATATTACTGGGTTTCTTAATGATCTGGACCATTAACTTTATTTTCAAAGTTAATTATCATATGACTTTACTTAAGATTTAATAACATTTAAAATCTTATATTTTAAATGCTTCAAGCTTTTTTCATTGAACCTATAGAATGAAACACTAGGCTATTTCACATCATCAGTCATATATTAATACGTAACTCATAGAAATGCCAAACGCTTACAGTTTTGAGTTGGACTACACCTCACCGCATCTGAAAACTCAATTTCCAGTGAGATTACATGGCTGGAAGAAGCAATTTTGCCCCTCAGTTCAGGTCCTTGACCAAAGTAATTGATCATCCTGGACCCTTACCACAATCCCAACCCGAGACGTTCATTCTCTGCATGTGTCAGAATCCCCTGGAAAGTGGCCCCATGCCTGGCTTGCAGGGTTTGCATGGGCCTCTTTCCTGGGCCAGTTCTCCTGGGGGCAGACCTCTGCAGGTGTGCAAACTCCTGGACCTGACAAGGTGGCCAAGTTTGGTTGATCTGGGACACGTAGGAAGAGCTGGGATGTCCACACACATGTGTACCGGGTAGTTCCCATAGCAGAATGGGCCAAGAACCAGGGGCTTCCACAGTGTTTTAGAAATTCAAGTTATAGAAGAACTGGTGTTTTAAAACCTGTCTTTCAAGTTTTATCAAAGGTATATTAGTCAAGGTAAGGGGTTATAACACATTTTATGTGAAAGCTCATCAGCCCTATTGGTAACTTTTACACGGTGAGACTAAGTAGGGCTTCTCAACAGGGCCATTATCAACATTCGGATGCCTAATTCTTTGTTGTAGGAAGCTGTTCTGTGCAAACATGAACTCAGTCTCTGGAATCTTAAAATTGCTTTCTATGGTCCATTAGTAAATGCACATTTTAGTTTAAAAAATGGTGAATAATGTCAAATTCATATGGTTCAACCTAATTTCTCTGAAACAGGATTCCTTAACCTTAGCACTATTGGCACTTGAGGCGACGTAATGCTTTGTTGTGGGGGCTTTTCTTCTGTGTTCTAGAGAGGAAAGCAGCATCCCTGCTCTTCTACTAGGTTCAGTAGTAGTCCTTTCTACCCCCACAAGGACAACCACAAATGTCCCCAAACATTGTCAAGTATTTCCTGGAAAGCAAATTTTCACCCATGGATAACTACTGCCATAAAACAACTGATCCCAAAGTAAAAATCAAAGCAGAAAATTTTGCAGAATGATTGAAATAGTCTATCGCTCCTTAGATGAGCAAGTTTTAGTACAAGGTGACGAAGCAGATCCATGAATTCAATAAATCATTCAACAAATGTATATTCAGAGCCTACTAAGTGCCAGGCACAGCCCAAGATACAAAGGCACATTGTTGAACAAGGGAAACATCATCATTTGCCTTGCAAACGTTCCATCAGTTTAAGGTCTTTTTGAAACATTACTATCTTCCTTGTCAGTTCCAGTAACAATAGAAATAGGCATTAAGATATTAAGACCTTGATAAAAGAAAGAGGTTTCCTGAAAAACTTCCATTTGTTAGACAAAAGGAGCCTGACTGCAATTGAAATCCTTTTTTTATTTCCTGTACAGGTGCCAGGTCTTGAGCAGACACCCAATTTATTACTGGGTCAACTGACTTATTAAGGTTGACACAAATAGAGCTGAAATATGCCTGACATACGGCATCGGGGCTTTGTGTTTTCACACTTTAGCTTGAAACCAAGCTTTCCTCAAGGCAAAGGGAAAGAGGGGAGAAGCTGTGGGAGTTACATTCCCCGCTTTCTACCAGCAAGATGAATATGATCCTCTTCTATTATTCTGTGAAAGAATGGCCATGGAGTGCCCACAGCTAAAAACAATTCGCCACAGTGATACAGCTGGGAAATGATTATCAATCTCTGCAAAGCCCTTGATTGCAGGAAATAGCACCTACATTTTCGAAACTGTTCCCACCAGACTTTGAATCATAAAGCAAAACTCCTTCCTCGTTCTCTTCCCAACCTGCGCCCTTGCACCCCACACCCCCAGCATATGACTCTATTCTCTGGAATTCAAACTTGAACTCTCTAAACCCCATCCTGTGGGAAGAGGCATATGTAATAGGTCTGTACAGAGGGAGCTTACTTTATCAGGTGAAGATGGAATGTTGTGTATCACTGGGACTTGGAATTGCCAAATACCAGATCCCTTTTATGCATTCGGTTTGAATGCAAAACCAAGAAAATGATCTAAATACAAAGAGACATTAGAATCCTCTGATCAGCAACCCCTACGGAGAGGCCATCCTCTCATTGTCCTGTTTTCCTTATAAATTCCCCCAAATGTGATTTTCTCTTGGGTCTTAAGAATACCTTCTGCCAAAAGAAAAGTAACGTATTTCTCCCACCAGTAAAATGATTCTTTATGTGTTTTACGTAACATTTTTCTTATCACTAGAAATTCGTCCTGCCTATATTGAGTGCCGTAAGAAACTAGTAAAGTGCCACATTGTTATTCTGTATTGACTCTGAATATTTCTAAAAAGTGAAGTTCAGTTATAACGTTCAGATTTTTAAAAAATTAAGAAATCAGAGGTAAATATTATTTGGGGATTTAGAATTGTGAGCGAATTACTTTTCAAAGTCATCTCAGCCTGAATCTGCACATTAACAAGAGTTAGTCCTGCAGTATCTCAGGGCTAAAATGTGAGAGCATTAGGCTGAATGGACCCTAAAATTATGTGCTCTTATACTCTTATCATTAAGAATGGAAGTGAAACTGTGTGTAATGCTCTTATTGAAAACTGCTAACATTTCAGAGTAAATAGACTTGTGTACCCATACTCCCAGGTACCTGCCTATTATAACATAACGGTCATTATAGTTGTCAGTACCATCTGATTTGTCCAGATTACCCAAAATTGAAGAAAAAATTAGATTTTTATTTCTAATAGTCCTGTAAAAAGCTGGAAAAGAAATCACTATTTAAATGAGGCCACAATAAATATTCTTTAAACTCCAATAAGTTACAAATAAATATAGATACTAGATTATATATGTATGTATGTATATGTATGTGTGTGTGTGTGTGTACGGACTTTTCCGAAAAATTTTGTTACTTATTTATTTCGAAGTCTCTTCAACCTGACCCAGGAGCTTTCACTGCCCATCTGTAAAGCTGCTGCCACTTTTGCTCCATCTAGTGGAATATTGATTTTTGCTCAGTAATAAGACGGATAATACAAGTTCTATTTTCTGCAAACTGATAACACATAGATTGCTAATTCTCACTATGAAATGCATTACCTTTATAAAACACTCTATTTGATTTCTTTTTACAACAGCCATAAAACTATAAACTTTTATAAAGACAATGGATTAGATTTGGAAGAAACAAATCTGTCACGCTCTTTCCTTTGAAGGAAAATGTATTCCTCGACTAACTAAGAGTAATACGTTACTCTTCAAAATACATGCATTAGGCAAGGTAGTCTAGAAAGGGTTTCTGTAGCTACACAATGAATAACGACAACAATGTCTATTTATAAAGTTTCTAGGGCAAACGTTAAGAGAAAATGAGGCAACCTCCCCCAGATATGATTAACAAACCAACAGGTAGGCAGCATTTATTTTTCTTATATAAGGAGTTTAAAATTTCATTTTAATGCAATGTCCATAAAATGTTCAGTCTTAATAATAAAGGATAATTAATAACATTGCACAGATGCACTTATCTCTTATTTTCAATAAGGACAACTGCTTATTAAAGTCATCCTCCATAGCCATATGCCTTTGTTTGTCAGATGCCTGATATTGCCAAAGGCAGCCTCGCCTCTCCTGCTGACGTCTAGTATAAAAACCCGGCATACAATTTTCTTTTATTCTCTAGCCCCACCCCAAGGAGTCAAAGGATTGCAAAGAAATTTAATTTCCTCTTCTTTAATTTAGGTTTTATTTTTTTCCCTTTTTTTTGGAAAATTGAAACTTTCTTGTCAGGAGTGGAAAATTCCATGGCAGGCATGGCCAGTAAAAGTGTACATGTGTACGGCTGAATATTGCGGAGCTAGTTCCACGGTAAAATTGGCAGTAACCCATAATCGTGGAGAGTCCTCAACTTTATTTGAAAATTTACCTACCTAAATTATCCCTCCAACCTTCTGCAATTTGATTTATAATCTGCTGTTTCAACAGAATAAATGAACCCATTAAAAACAAACATACTGTAGATATTTATATCGGGAATGAACCTCCTCTGGGGAGGATGCAATTTATGGAAGCAGAAACATTGGGAGGAAGTAACAAATTGAGGTCTCGGTTTTCTAATGAAGGATTGAAAATTGAGTTCTGCTTAAACAAGCAGGAAAAAAGAATGTGATTATTTTTTCACTCGTTAACATTTAAGTCAGTAGCAAGATACTTCACAAGTTTTGGATGGGCTTTCTTAAAAAAATAGATTTCGTAAGTATATTGAAAATCAAGTTTATTTTTTATAATCACACATGTAAGTAATCAATAAAAAGGCACATTACCTGCATAAGGCCTGCTGTGTTTACGATAGAGAGATACGTCTGTTTATAACTTCGGGACTGATTGCTGACTAGGAACTCTGCTTACTGGGTTTCAAAAGAACGAAACAGATGCGGTCCTGCCCAGAATGTGGTTCATAGGACAGATGGACTTTTTTTGCAGATCTTGGTCTGTGCAACAGACTTGTAAACAAAACATAATCTTGTCTATCATTCATATGGTCCCTTACTTAAAGATTTGAAAGATGCACCGGGTAGCTTCTCTATCAGTAAGGATGCTGCTATCAGTCTCTAAGATAACTTCAAAGTTCACAGAATGTGAGATGGAAAACCTCAAAGAAACATTGTTTTTCCTGAAAGTCTGCGTACAACATTTCCATTACATGAACGGTGAAGTGGAAAAACATGTTCGCTTTGATTTCCACAACTTCTTTGTCAGAGACCACATGCCTATTTGGAATTATTATCCAAAGCATAATTCTTCACAAATGGATTCGCAAAACGTATACTACCATTTTTCTTGAAATCACCTCTTTCAAGGACGGGGCCAGCTCCTGTTGCTAGTGTAGAAAATGAAATTAGTCCCTGGGAGAGGATCGGACCAATGCCGTGTTAATCTAACCCTCAGCTGTTAATGATTTGCACAGGGATTCCCCGGGATGCTGCGGCTTCAACTGAAGTATTGTTTTCAGTGTGGATGTCAAATTCCCCTTCTCGTTTCTTGCTGAAAGAGGACTGAGTGGAGTGAATCCTGAGGCTCAGCTTTCTGTTTATACTTACGCTTTCGTTTTTTGTTTTGGAGGGTGTTTTTTAATAGCAACCACATAAAACATTTTTAAATGTGATTTTCACATAGTATGTTTTCCTGGGATTTTTCAGATAAGGGTTAGGCTGTGAAATGTGGAATGTCTTGCAAATCTTTAAAACAATCCACATTTGATAATTTAGAATTGGGCTTCACACCTACTAGGAAAAAAAAAGGAAGCGATTTGTTTTTCTCATTAAAAGTAACTATAGAAACATATTCTCCAAATTCAAGTTCATAACCTTTTACCTTGCTCTCAAAGGGCATCAGAGTTAACAGTTTGTGTTAGTTTAAGGAGTGTTATGAGTAGTGGGTGAAGGAAAAGAACTGCATGTTCTATCCCTAAAGGGCCAATTTGTTTTGGTTTCTCTCTCTCTTTCTCTCTCTCTCTCTTTCTCTCTCTCTCTCTCCCCCCCCTTCCCATCCCCTCCTCCATCCCCACCTCCTCATTTTTGGGATTTTTTTTTTTTTTTGCCAATATATATATTTGACTTTTGTTTTCCTGTTACAAATCTGTACCATTTTAAAATAACACGACTGAGCAGAAATATTGTACCTAGGACGGTTTGGATTTCTAAGCACCTACAGTGTCCTCAGTGTTATGATAAGAGAACAATTTAATTACATCGGTAACCAAAGTCAAATTTTAAAAAGTAAAAGAAATGCTGGACTATTTCTTCAACTTGCTGCCTCCCTGATTTCTTAATAAATTCGTTCCAATGCAGTGAAATATATGACCTGTAATGGTACCTGCAGGACAATTCTTAGCTATCAGGTGATTTTTTACAGTTTATCTATTATCTGATTTCTATAAACCCTTAACTTTCTCAGAATGAGCTACAGTAACAAACTGGGTATTTTTCTATAAGTAAACCTCCATCAAATCTACATATCTCTGGAGTATGTTGGATGCCGTTACTGTTTATTTCTGTTTAAGGAGGACATGAGAATAGAGGAAATTATCTATAATTTTGAATTCTCTTTTGGATAATCTTGGAATTAGCTGCACATAGCTTGGGACATTAACCCCCTCTGATTCTGACTGCAATATTCAAAACTACCAGTAGGTTTTTGGAGTCGTCATTATTAACACTACTGTATCTACTGTATCCCTAATGACCTGCCAGAGTAACAGTCACTGAAAAAAAGTATACGTGTAGGTTTCCTTCCTATCTAAACTACTGGGTGCAATTAAATGAAATTATTTCACCTTTTTCAGATATCTTTAAGTTTTATTGTCATTTTTTAAAAATCCACCTTAGTTTCCCACTGGGTGGTTCATAGAAACATTCCAAAGCAGTGAGCACTGGTCAGAAGTAAAGCTCTTAAAATAGGATAAGAAGGGATGGGCGGGAAGCAGGAATGAGAATATTAGGCAACAGCCCACAGCATGGACTTCTAAGGGAATCTTCCCTCCCTCTCCACCTCTTCCTAAATCCTCACGTACTTCCATTTATTGATCTCTCCTCTTATACATTATAATCTACTTTTTCTAAAAAAAAAAAAAATCCAGTATGTTATTTATTGTTTACTATTTTTTGGCCTATTCATCGGCCTATTTTATCAAGGTAACATTATAAGAACATTAGTATTTTGAAACATTTACCATGCATCTGATATTCCAGGCATAGGAGCTAAAACATGGCTAGCTCTCAAGTAGCACACAAATTAGAAGGAAGGAAGGACCGGGAGGAAAAGAGGGTAACGTTGTGCTAGCTGATAGCTTGGGTATTAGGTAAGCACAAGATTTCATGGGACTTCAGAGAAATAGTGTCTAACATAGAACTGGAGAAGAGATAAGTCTTGCTGAAGAGTGTGACTTCTATGCTCAGACCCAAGAAATCAATCTGAGTTGGCCTCACGGCTGAATTTATAGGCAGAAGAAAGTGCCTGAGGCATACGGGCAGTGGCAAATAGTAAAGGCTGATGGATCAAAGAGAACAAAGGGTCAGGAGAGTGGAGGGACCAAAAACAGGACTGGTGAGACAAAAATTTCTGTGGTTCAGGAAAGGAATTTGAACCTTATCCTCAGGACATCATGGGGCCAGTGAGGGTTTCCACTTGATTCATGCTATGGAAATATGTGGGTGCAAATAAATGGGGGTAGTACCAGACACAGGACCCTGGTTAGGAGACCAGGGTGGTACTTTACAGATTGTGTGACCTACTCTGGAGAGTGTCTGAACTCTACAGAGCTATTATTCTATGTGAACTTGGTGGAGGTAAATTAAAATTGCCAGTAGATAACTAGACCAAGAATAAGTGGTGGAACCGCAATAAGGCAAATGAAGCCCTCATTTCAGGTGTAAAATTCAAAGGAGTTGCAATAAATTCAGTGTTCAAGATAAATATTATTTAGGGAGATTTTTTAAAAGAAATGCAAATACATCAATGTTGAAAAATATTAAAATTTTAAATAATGACAGCAGCTAAATTCTTTGAGGAAATATGTGCAATAGACCAATTTCCCCATACCAGGGGTTGGTTCCTTTGACCCTCATTCTTGAAGAATTTCAGTTTTTCCCCTCAGCCTTGCTGACCATCTAACTCACTTTGGAAGCCGAGACAGAACCCCAGCTGATATTGAAGTTAAAGCGTCATCCAAATGACCTGGTGGCTTCCCTTTGTGAATCCAGCTGACAACCAGTTCAAGTACCATCAAGGAAATGAAAAATGGAGTTGCCTGGAAAAGAAATTGCAGAGAGAAGGTGCTGTTATGCTCCAAATGCAGGTCTTTCACTTTTCCTGATTAGTCATTTTGGAGATGGGAGGCCTAGAGTTGGGAGGCCCAGCAAGAACAGTATATACCTATCCTAGAAGATCACTTCCTACGTGCTGGGCAAAGACGACTACTTATTTTGGACACACACTAAATATGTGCTCTAATTCTATCGCCCAATTTGAAGATGAAATATAATGATAGATATAACCATGATAATTGTGCCAAGAAACTTAGGAGGGAAAATTATAAAATTAGGAGGAAAGTATTCTGAGTTAGATTCAGAAAACAGATTTAAAATTAGTTAAATAATTAGAAGTCTATTATCTACATGTGACTAAGCTAGACCCACATCAAGAAGTTTTCCTTAAGGATATAGTTCTCTATATTAAAATTGGCAGAAATGTTTCTTTTCTTTTTTCTTTTCTTTTCTTTTCTTTTTTTTTTTTTTTTAAATAGAGTCACACTTTGTCACCCTCAGTAGAATGCTCTGGCATCATAGCTCACAACAACCTACAATTCTTGGGCTCAAGTGATTCTCTTGTGTCAGCCTCCAAAGTGGCTGGGACTACAGATGCCCAACACAATACCTAGCTGTTTTTAAGGATGGGGGTCTCACTCTTGCTCAGGCTGGTCTTGAACTCATGAGCTCAAGCAGCCCACCTGCCTCAGCCTCCCAAGTACTAGGATTACAGGCATGAACCACCGCCTCTGGCCATCAGAAACATATCTAATGATGAAATTTAAACAGTGGGCACAATGTTCGTTAGAATTTTAGAAAATAAGGTAAATTCACACGTTTGTTTAAAACACAATTTAACTTTTACTCTTTCTGTTTAAATTTTGTTTCATTATGTTTGACAACAGGTATTTTAAGACCCCCTACCCCATAGATTTCTGAGCATTGTATTAGGTTTGGTACTGCATTTTAAATGATAATGACTTATGAGAATATCAATATTTTTTTCTTTAAAAAATCATTTTTTTCTTTAAAAAGTCAGAAAAAGCAATATAAAATTCTGAAAAATATATGGGTTTAACTCACTTGGAAACTAATCATGAATTTTGAAGCTTCCTAAGCTGAAGTCCTAAGAACATACTCTCTGATGTCATAATTTCTCTATTTCTGGCCTGTACTAGTTAGTATTGTAGGAACCACTTTGACAGGGTGGGGAACTTCAGTATTCAAGTTCTAATTCTGGATATTTCCACTCCTAGTCATCGCCAGGAACCAGAAGTGAAAAGTGCCTCTGAACACTTCAGAGTTTCAAAGAAAACTTGGTTCAAGTTCAAACTTAGGAAGTCAGAGCTGGACTCAGCCAAGCTGCAGAATCTTCATTCTGCAGAACTACTCTACCAAATTAAAAAGGAAACATTTTCCTGGAGGTGGTGAACAAGCTAAATATTTTAAAATAAAATTGTTACAAACGTAACTGCTGTGGTGTAACTATTTGACACTGAACCTCCAGCAGCTATATTTGCAATGCCATAGTGTCTAGAAAAGATTTTTCATATTCTGGAGTGACATACAAAGGAGGAAATTTATAGGTAACTATGGCTAAGGATATCGTATGGAAGTTCAAGTAGGAATTTAATTTTTCTTCAAGCCTTAAAAAACTGAATTTTTATTAGCATTTAATAATTTCAAGAATGAAAGTGAACAAAATCCCCAAATATGTTAGCCATACTTCTTATTAAGAAAAGAGCAGCAGTAACCTCTTCTCATACAGTCTCACCTTTTTTACATAGTCAGGCACCTCTTCTAAAGTTTGGAATGACGTTTCATTGGGCTTCATCATGTAAAACATCATGCGAACTCCCTGGGAAAGCGAGACATCCTGTTGGGCTTCTGGGTTCTTCATTTCTGCCCTTTTCTGATTCCCAGCTGGAGAGTATTTATGAGTCAGTGGTTAAAGCCAGAGGCCAAACAAAGAGGACGAGATGTGCAGCACAGAACAAGCTCTTTGTCAGAGAACAGCTAGAAACACAAAGCTCCGCAGAGAGCAGGGCCAACTGCAGATTCTACGTGGAGAGGCAGGAAAACACAAGATCAAGAACGAGTTCAGAGTTCACTGTGAGCCGTCCCAGCAGCAGGGCACGTGGGGGAGGGGAGCGTGGACTCAGATCCAAAGCAAAGATGCACAGTGCAGTTGGACTTTAGCTGTCATAACCGATCACTTAAAAGGGGTGGGGGGAGGATGAAAAAGAACATAAGTGTATCCTGAAAAGCAGAAAGGGAGAAAGTGGGTAATACAGGTGCAAGTTTACTCTGGAAATGTGAGTAGAAGTTCAAAAGTCAAATCACATTTAAAAAAATGTTTTTTCCCTCATTTTGAAATTCATACTCTGTTCAAGTTTGTAGTGTCTTCAAAGAGTTGAAGGGAAGGGGTACACTATTTCATAATAACTCCAAAGTCAATTAAGTATTGAGTGTCAGGCTTACTGTCGCCTACACTGTTTCTAGATCTGAATCCTGTAACTTGCAAATCTGTTTAAGGGCATGGACTGATTACATAATCTCCCTGAATGAAGAAGCTGCCAATACGATGCTGTGGGGCCTTATCTCTTTTTTCCAGAAAGAGTTTGTGTGATTGTACTTTCAGGTAAACCAGCAGGCACTTCATTGATTATGTCACTAGTGAGTGGGAGGAGCTTGCACAGACTTTCACCTGGAATAGCTGCGATCAGCCTTTAGCTACGACTTCATCTTTAAGAAATGTTTAAACTACATTATGAACAGACAATTGTTTTGTAAAAAGTAAAATTATACAGAACCAATAAATTACTACCTAGAAATAATATTAATAATTTGGTATATGAATAGTCACTTCTGGTATAAGGTGATGTATGCATTTCTAAAAGTCACAACTCTGCACAAAACTGCAATAAAATAACAGGACTTCTGAGAAAATAGGACTAGGGTAACATACTCAAAAAATAAAAAATGGCTGACAAAGAAAAAAAAAGATCAGAACCTAATAAAAATGGTAGCACACTTTTCACACATGTTAATTAGTTAAGACATAGATAAATACCAAAATCAACATAGTATTGTATAATACCTTGAAGAAGAACTGAAACTTGTTTGTAAAAGTAGGCTTGGAAAATTTGCAAATTGTAAACTATTATGAAGTATTGGAAGATGAGTTCTTGGAAATCAGCTAAAAAGTCATAACACCCTATGTGGGTACCACAGCTCCCAACAAAGGACCATGCTTGGAAGGGGTAAGCCTCTTTGCATTTTTTTGTATTCCTAAGCCTTTCAGTTCAGTGGGGTGCAACTTTTTAAGTTCACCTGCTATTTAACAAAATCACACTTGAGCAAAGACGATATACTCAAACTATTTTTAGTACATTAATTGCAGTAGATCACATTTTCATCTAAAAGCCAATTATAAGAACATTGACTGTGTTCTGGAAGATTTTCATTACAAGCAAACACCTATGTATAAAATGATCATATTAAGCATCCTGTTTTATTACCTGCTTTTAAAAACGTTTTTGAAATAACAAGGATGACGTATGGCAAGAGGAAAAAATTCAAACCACATACCTGTCTATAAAGTAAAAAGTGACACTGTCCTTCCTTCTCAGAACCTACTCACACGTCCCTCCATTCAGCTTCACAGGGATGACCTCCCCTCTTGGTGAGTATCTTCCCTTAGCTATTTTTTTTTGTTGTTGTTATGAAGGGTAGTTGTTATCATTATTATTATATAAATACCTTTATATATACACATATAGTTTCACTTTTTTTTATAACAGACCACACCAAACATAATATACAGCAACTCCTCTTCTTTGAATCAATAATTTATCAGGAATGTTCTTCCATTCAGGACATGGTTGCACAGTTAGAGCATTTGTTTGCTTGTTTGTTTGTTTTTACTGGCTGGAGAAGTGTGTGTGTGTGCGTATGTAAATCAGGAAAGCAAAATTATTTTAAGTATTTAAAGTAGAGATACTTAAATACAAAGAATTAGTTACATGATGATGGAGAAAGTAAAAAGCAGGAACAGAGGCGATCTAGACATTAGTATCAGCATGAAGCCACCTCTAGCAACCTTAAGCTGTAAGGACAAAAAGAAGTGCTGTCCTAGTAGAGGCCAAGAGCTGGGGGCATCCCGAAAGGCTGGAACTACAATGGGACTGTCTAGCAGAAGTGTGGCTGGTGGAAGAAGACTCAAAGAACGCCAGAAGCAGTAGCCAAGGCAGAGAGGGCAGGACAAAAAGGACTATGGCTTCCCCCTCCTGCCCACCCTAGTAGTATTTCCCATTAAGCCACGTGAGCCAGATGACAGTTGAGCTAGGAGCTTAAGGGCAGAAGTCTGCAGAGGACAGCCCCTCAATATGCAATGCAGTGAAGTCAAAGGGGAAGAATGAATCAGAGGAAAAAGGCAAACAAGGACCAGGTCACCATCAAAATTTATTTTAACTGTTTCTCCATTAATGTGCAACTAAATTTAGACTACTCTTTTTTTTTTTCTTTTTTAGACAGAGTCTCACTATGTCGCCCTTGGTAGAGTGCTGTGGTGTCACAGCTCACAGCAACCTCCAACTCTTGGGCCCGCCACAGCACCCTGCTATTTTTTGGTTGCAGTTGCCATTGTTTAGCAGGCCTGGGCCAGGCTGGACCCCACCACCCTAAGTGTATGTCGCTGGCCCCATAACCACTGTGCTGGGGATGCCAAGCCAGACTCCCATTTTTTAACAAGAAATTTAATGCAGCAATGAATGTTAGGGTGTACATGTCCATTGATTTGTGCACATTTTTGTGTCTGATTCTTACCAGTGGAATTGTCTTGCTGAAGGGTTACACTTTGATAATTGCAACAAAATTCACCCCTAAAGTAGCCATTCTTTCCACATTCTTAACACTAGCTGCTATTAATCTTTTATAATTCTTGGACAATTAATTGATGAAAAATAATATTGTTTTTATTTCTTTTTCTGTAATGACATGAACTTTCAATACATTTAGGCATTTGTGTTACTCAATCTGAGATTTATTTTTTAATGCATACTACAAATGACTTCCTTATCTTTTCTATTGATTTATAGGATTTGTATTACCACATATGTAATTATATATGCATATTCTTATATATGTAGCAAATATTTTGTTAGTCTTTAGTTTCATTTTAATTTCATTAGGCATAAGTTCTCGTATTGTAATTGTAATATCCTATGTGCTATTATCTTTTGTTAATAATAATAATTCCTGCTTTTGGTTCTTGTCAAAAAATAAAATTCCTTGCTAGAATTCATTAAAAATAATCTTCTAGGTTTTCTTCTAAAATATTTACCAAATTTTTGTTGTTGTTCCTTCTCTTATCTGGAATTTGATTTTGCATATTACAATTATTCTACTTTGCACCTACTCGATGGATCACAATTCTTCCCATATCATTAGTTAGGCAATACTTTTTTTTTTTTGCAGTTTTTGGTTGGGGCGGGTTTGAACCCACCATCCCTGGTATGTGGGGCCAGTGCCCTACTCCTTGAGCCACAGGTGCCTCCCAAGTTAGGCAATACTTTTCACACCATTCTACATACCACACTATTTCCAAGCTCTTCACTCCATTCCACTGATGTATTTATCTCTTATTATGCTAGTACTGTGTTGTCTTAATTATTGTACCATCACAGTAAATTCTGGTGATGAGTAGAACAATTTTTCATACATGAATTTTATTTTTCAATAAAATAACTTGTCTTGTATGTTTGCTACAATGAATTTATTTAGACTAAAATTTTAAAAATCCTATTGGCATTTTAACTGAACCTACATTAAATTCATGGGGAACGTCACTAAATTCATTAACATATGGGTTAATTTGGAAATAATTGATATCAGAGGTATTCCATAAATCTGTTTTGAACTACTGAACATATATATATATATATATATATAACTACTTAAATTTAATTCTCTATGTAAATGATACCAGCACTCACATGCCATCCTTCTAACACTTATTGCCTACATTTTGACAGGTGTTTTATTTTTTCCTTTCCCCAGATTACAAGAAGTATATGTTTACTTTTCATGAGGTTACATGTATAATTGCAAATCTTACCATATTTTGTCCTTGCTTATCTATGTGAAGGGTAAGATGACTAAATATAAAATCTCTGGCTCAAAAATTGATTCCCTCAAAACTCAACAGAGACAGCTGAAACCCTGTCAGGTGAACAAAGATTGACAGAACAGAGGGGTTGGAGCCTACATCTGCACCAGAAAGGGGAAGATCGAGGGCCACTGATGTCTTCCTGCCCAAATGCCTATGTCAGAGCTTTGCCCAAAGCTTCATAATGAATGGGATCCTGCTGAAGGGCAAGACACCAAAAGCCATTTCCTCTTAGTACCATCATTTGTAGATGAATCAACACAGGAAGAATCAGAAGCATTTTGCACTGAAATAACATTAAGAAAACCAACTGGTTAGGAACCTCTGGAGATATTGATAACTATTTAATCTTGAAAGAGAAACCACACAGTAGTTTTAATAGGGACAATTTAATATAAAGTTTCATAAGCTATAACAGGGATTAGAGTAACAAGGCAGCAGCTAATAAAAGGTAGCAGGATGGTGAAGAATACAGGAGAGGAAGGTGCAAGGAGCAGTCTCTACCCTGCTCCAGGGCTGTTCTGGGGAACTCCCTTGACATCAGTCCAACTAGATGAAAACCAAAGTTCTTCAGCAGGAGTGCCTCACTAGAGGCATTGCCCCACAAGACCACCTGAGGGGGGACAGGGGAAGCCACCATGTGCTGCAGGGAGTGGACATGGAGAAACAGCCCACAGTGCAAGATCTGCCACATGAGCACATGGGCACCAAGGGATAAAAAAACCTTTTCCTTTAATAATGACCATTCATGGCTCACTCCTGACAAAGCTTAACATCATGTCTGCCAGTCAAAGCATAATATTCAAAGGGCTCTGTTCCATTTTGCAGACAAGGCAATAAGGTGTGAATTAGATGAGAGATAAAAATTTTCAAGCAGCTCAGGAGTCAGCCACGTATACCTGAGGTGGCAGGTTCAAATCTAGCCTGGGCCTGCCAAAGAACAATGACGGCTGCAACCAAAAAACATAGCCAGGCGTTGTGGTGGGTGCCTATAGTCCCAGCTGCTTGGGAGATGGAAGCAGGAGAATCTCTTGAGCCCAGGAGTTGGAGGTTGCTGTGAGCTATGAGTGTATAGCACTCTACCCAGGGTGACAGCTTGAGGCTCTGCCTCCAAAAATAAATAAATAAATAAATAAATAAATAAATAAATAAATCTGTAATTAACACAAGATATAACACTCTTTAGCAATTATAAAAATGTCTTCTTAATCATAGTCTCTTATTATATGATATTTAGACCCAATGTTTATAAAATTGTAAGTAACAGAAATCTTTCTGGGAGGTATTACTATAAGAAAAGGGAAATGGAAGAACCTCTTTAATCGCAGACGTGTATTTTCTTGGGGCAGGTAGAATTTCAGACTAACAGAGTTCAATTTGCCTTTTAAGTTACTTGTTTCTACTTGATGGTGTTTATACAACATTTGGGGCCCTTGAAATTAAATCATTTTAATGTGTTATATTTTTATAGAATATCTTGACTAGGTAAGCATCATTAAACCTCAGATTTAAATCTTCCTTTGGGGGATGGTGCCTGTGGCTCAGGAGTCAGACGCCAGCCCCATGTACCTGGCCCTGGTCAAAAAAAAAAAAAAAAAAAAAAAATCTTTCTTTGCTTTGGGCAAACTTTCTGCCATTTTGTTTTTGCCTGTCTTTTGAGTTCCAGTTATTTGTTAACCCTTCTTCACGAGGAGATTTATCTGTTTATCGGATCTCATTTGGTTTCCATACCTACAAAATTATCTCTATCTATTTTCATCTCCCTTTTGTTTCCTAATACTCTCTAACTGGTTTTCTCAAGCCTATTCTTTGGGGATTATTTTCATCTCCCTTCTGATTCTACTTCAAATTTTGCAATAACATCATTGTTTCTTTCAAATTCTTACCTCAACATCTTCAGTTCCCCTTTATGTCTATTTCTTATCATATAACCTCATTTAAAAAAATAATTTCCTATTTAACTTATTTGAGTGCATACAATGGTGATGTCTAAAATTATTCTTACTTCCCTGGAGATAATATTGAAAGCATGTCCTTTGTTTCCTTGTGGCAGGCTCTTTCCCCTCCCACACTCTCAATTTGTTTATTCAGGAAGGTGCAGGACTAGTCAGGGTTTTATATCTCACAAAACCAAAAAGAAGATTTTGGATGAATATTAATTGTGTCCCCTCACCCTCCCCAATCCAGGTGTAGGCGGCACTTTTTCTTTCTTATTAAATGATAGCTGTGTACATTAATGCAATCATGGGGTACGATGTGCTGCTTTTACATACAATTTGAAATGCTTTCATCAGACTGGTCAAAACAGCCTTTACAGCATTTTCTTAGTTATTGTGTTAAGACATTTATATTCTACACCTAGTAAATTTCACATGTACCCTTGTAAGATGCACAGTAGGGTGGTCGCACCAATTACTCTCCCTCCACCCATCCCCCTCCCATCCTCTCCCTCTCCCCTTTCCCCTTCTTCTTGGGCTATAAATGAGTTATAGCTTTCATAAGAAAGCTATAAATTAGTTTCATAGACTTATTTAGAGACTGAATACATTGGATACTTTTTCTTCTATTCTTGAATACTTTGCTAAGAAGAATATGTTCCAGCTCCATCCATGTAAACACATAAGAGGTAAAGTCTCCATCTTTCTTTAAGGCTGCATAATATTTCATGGTGTACATATACCACAATTTATTGATCCATTCGTGGGTTGATGGGCTCTTGAGCTTCTTCCATAACTTAGCAATTATGAATTGGGCTGCAATAAACATTCTGGTACATATATCTTTGTTATAATGTGATTTTTGGTCTTCTGGATATATACCTAGTAGAGGAATTGTAGGATCAAATGGCAGGTCTATTTTTGTTCTTTAAGTGTTCTCCAAATATCTTTCCAAAAGGAACGTATTAGTTTGCATTCCCACCAGCAATGTGGAAGTGTTCCTTTTTCTCCACATCCATGCCAGCATCTCTGGTTTTGGGTTTTTGTGATATGGGCTAATGTTACTGGAGTTAGATGATATCTCAAAGTAGTTTTGATTTGCATGTCTCTGATGATTAAGGATGATGAGCATTTTTTCATATGTCTGTAGGCCCTGCACCTGTCTTCTTCAGAGAAGTTTTTCTTCAAGTCCCTTGCCCACCCTGAGATGGGGTCACTTGTTCTTTTCTTGTTACTACATTTGAGTTCTCTTTGGATTCTGGTTATTAAACCTTTGTCAGAGGCATAACCTGCAAATATCTTGTCCCATTCTGAGAGCTGCCTGCTTGCTTTCCTTACTGTGTTCTTGGCTGTGCAGCAGCTTTTTAGTTTGATCAGGTCCCAGTAGTGTAAGTTTATCTTATGAGTTCAACTGGAGAGGGGAGAGGAGGGAGTGAGGACCGGGAGCAACCCCAGCTATCTCTACTGGGTTTTCAGAGAGATGGAACTGCTGTAGGACAGGTCAACTTTCTTTATTACGGTTTTATTCCCTTTGGCATCTAATCTTTTTCTAGATACATGA